>PVJA010001540.1:0-124606 GCA_004027025.1 Myocastor coypus
GAGAGAGAGAGAGAGAGAGAGAGAGAGAGAGAGAGAGAAAGCAATAAGCAACACTCTACTATGGTAGAGGCAAAATGGGAACAAAACAAGGAAAACATGATAGCTTTTATGTATTGAACACTTACCGTGTGCCACACAGTTCATATACATATACCTCTACTCTCTCAACCAGCATTCAAGCCAGATAACTTTCTATTTATGTTTTTTGGAAGAGGAAATTGTCACCATGGTCACTAGTAACCGCCTTAGGACATCTCAGTCATATCATTGGATCTGGTTCCAAACTATGGACCCTTAATTATTACTCATCAGAATGAGTGAGGGAGAAGATCCAAGAGTTTTTAATTATATATATATATATATATATATATTATATATTATATATATTATATATATATATATATATATATCATATGAGAAATTTTTCTGAAAAAAAAGCTACCTAGGATTAAGAGATACATTAGATTGGTGACTATTTTTCTTTTCTTTCTTTCCTTCTATTTAAGATTCTTATGAACACATGTCGCTTTGATAGAAAAAGTTACATTTCGTTTTCTTAAATATGGAGGATATTTAGAATTCTAAACTCTTTTCAATAGTTACTGTCTTCTATGACAACGGAAAGCTGCCAGAGGACTTAGCAACATGTATGTGCTCACAGAGAGCAAGGACCAAAGACTAGAGACAGCGTGCCGGAGAGCCACGGGTCCAAGATGAAGGCCAACTGGACACCACTCGATAAGCAGGACAATCAGGCCCATCTGCTCAGCGGTTGTCGCTTTCCCGTGATGCTTCACCTTGTGAATTGTTCCGGCACCCATAGACTTATTTTTTAAACTCACACTGAGGTATTATTCTGCAAGTCTCTATCTGCTGAAGTGCTAGCAGCTTCCAGCCAAGAAAATACCATTTCACTTTGCTTAAGTTTAATCATTATTTTCTCTCTCCTACGGGAGTTTCCATATAATATAAAAGATCCCCATACAGAAAGCCTCACGGATTATTTTTTATAAAGCTACTTGGAGACTTGCAGTGTATAATTTGGGTATAAATTTATTTAAAGATGTTACTAGCTTGGATTTTCTTTCTAGAGAGAATATCTTTGTCCCTCATTCTTTAAAAGCCTAAAGATGAAAGACCTAAACTAAGAAGCATATAGGAATAAAAGACTACGTTTTGAATTTTCATCTTGGTTTTTGAAATGTCATTTACAATTTTATTTTAAAAAATAAGAATTATAGACAGGATGAACTCTGTAATCAAAACCTCTAATTGCTAAAACATAGAGCTGTTTCTTACCACCTGTACCAAAAAATGACTCCCCACCAGAAAAAAAAAAAAAAAGCAAAAGATCTTTTTAATAGGAATGTTCAAGGTCTGGCCAAATAGCTCAGCAGACTAAAGTGCCTGCTTAGGCAGGTACAGGGACCAGGGTTCAATCCCCAGAGAGCTGCGCTTGCCCCGCTCCCTGGGCACCCTGAGGCAGCGACTGAGACAGTGTGTGGTGATGCATCCTTGTTATCCCAGTGCTTGGGAGGCTGAAAACAAGAGGATCACTATGAGTCTGAGCTGTGTAGTGAGACCCTGCAGCTAATATAAATATATATATTTATATTATGCTATATATTATCCCTGTGCTAATATAAATATATATATATCAAATAAAATATTATATATATATATTATATATATATATATATATATATATGAAAAAATAAATAGGAATATTCAGAGCAATCAGCTAGTCTCCTAGCACAGGATTCCTATGCAAAATGGATCTGACCCAATACTGGATTTTCTTCTGGCACTTTCACAACTTCTGCAAGTCTACACTAACCCGCTTCCCCTGCTACAACTTCTTATTGTTTTGTTTTGTTTTGTTTTGTTTTGTTTTTGTCTTTTTGAGACAGGGTCTCGCTATGCAGCTCAGGCTGGCCTTGAGCTCACTTTTGTAGCCCAGGCTGGTCTCGAACTCGCACCGATCCTCCTGCCTCAGCCTCCCGAGTGCTGGGATTACAGGCGTGCGCTGTTGGAAGGAATTAGGAATGCAAATCATTGTCCTTGTCTTCAAGACACAAGGGTAGCGGGGACACTGCAAATGCGTCCCACTGACCTTGAGAATGTCAGAGCAGAAGTGGCTAGCAGGCCTCCGGTCAGGAGGCTGCAACTCTGGCCACTTGCACTGTCTCTCTACCCAAGGGTGCTTCCTTTTATCCTCCTTGGGCTCCAATGATCTTTTGCTCCTTTCCTCTTTATTATCTTTCTGTGTACATTACTTTTTAATAAGTAAATCATAATGTTCTCATAAAGTAGATATGCACCTATAATCCCAGCACTGTAGAAGATTGGGATTATATACAGGAGGACTGCAAATTTGAGCCTAATTTAGAAAATTTGAGGACTTAGACTTAGACTTTATCTAAAGAAAACAAGCAAACAAACATTCTTTTAAAGGCTTGATGAATGTAGCTCAGTGAAAAATCCTGGGTCCAAGCCTCAGCATAATATAATATAATATAATATAATATAATATAATATAATATAATATAATATAATATAATAATATAAATATAGTATAATATAATATATAATTAATATTCTCAGAAAAATAGTAAGTTTCCACTGCCCACCCCTAACAAGTTCTCCCCTTAGGATACTATATTTTTGTAATATACTCAGAAAAGCCTCCCTCCAAAAAGGAGTGTCTTGAACTGTGGAATTTTACAGATTTACCAGTCTGAAGGAAGATTGCCATGGCCTGGCCACAGCAAGTAAGTGACTGACTAAAGCCAATGGCGGACTCCTCCCATATGAGTAGCAGGAAACTGTTTTTGTGTAGCATAACATTTCCCTTTCCTGCGTGGTGGTAAGAAGAGGGATCTCATCAGGCTTGCTTTAGAATTTAATGAGATGAAGAATGGGAAGCACTAGCACATAGTAAATAATCAATACATGTTAGCTTGTTAGCTCCTGCCTTTGCTTCCCTTCATTTATTCACCCATTCAATTAATATTCAACAAGCCTGCTTCTTCCCAGACTTGAATTGCTTCCCAGTGGTAATATAAGTTAGTGCTTCGGGACATGCCTGGTCTCCTCGAAGCTAGAAGGATACGATTTAATACCCGTTAGCGTAATGCACTAATTGGTCCCTTAGTGACCTGAAAGAGTTAATGCATTATTGTAGGATTTAATCTACCACTTCCTGATAAAATGAGTTTTAGCATTTTTATAAGTTATCTAGAATTGTAATGCACAAATAACCACCCCCTTACCAGATACACACTTCAGCTCCTTAAGAGCAGTATTACAGGCCAAAAATAGAAATAAATCATCCACTTAAGAGTTTACTGAGTTTTTTTTTCTTTATCGTGAAAACAACATACTGCAGGAAATCTGAGGTGCATAAATTAAGTAAGAATCAAAGTTTTTGTAATTTTCAAACTTCAAAAAATAGCTCTCAGAAAACAGTATAAAATTGTTGTTTTCTTCCATACTTTTAAAATCCTCATATAATACAGAAATACATAAGCCATAATTTGTAGACTTCCACATACTTTTATGTATTATATGTTACTTTTATAATTAAAGTTGTGTTGTGAAAATATTTCATAGTCACTGAAACTCATTAAAATATTTTAACAACAAATTAATAATCTACCACACAGACATTTCATGATTTGAGCCATGGATCTATTTAGGTAACTTTCTCTTTGTTCCTGTAAGTATTGACGTACACATATTTTAAGATGTAGTACTATTATTTCCTTAGAAATAAGTTAGATTTTTATAAGCAAAGTCTTCAGGTACAAAGGAATAAACATGAAGGCGCCTGATAACAGTTGGCAAAGTGCTCTAAAAATGAGCAGAGCTAGTCAGCCCTCTTTCCCCTGCACTTCAGCCCTCAGCAGGGTTTTACGGCAGCCTGTGCAGCTCTAGGGATCGCAAAAGCTTACACTTCCCAAAATGTCAATCAGGCAGCTGAGTAGCGGTGAAGCCTAGGAAATGAACTGCCATCAGTGCAGCCAAACCTGGAAAAACAGATACAGAGGTTCAGTGTGTCTTGGAGGGCCTGACAGGAACTCTGAGGTTTTAGAGAAAAGGGGAACAAAGACAAGGGTACAGAGGTTGCATGGCTCAGTCCTGCTCTGGCCATGGCCTAGTTGATCATGACCTCTTAATTGGTTCTGCAGAGTTCTGGAGAAGTCGTCTTGGCTTGAGGAGACAGTGTGGTTCCTATTCAGTGACTGTTATGTCTTCTTGCTTAGTGGGATAGCCTCAGTTCTGTTATGGTGTAATTGCTTCCCTTAGGGGTGACTTTATCTTGGACAGTCTGTCCACAGAGGATCTGCTTGTCCCAGAGTCCAAGTGGACAGCAGGTTTTGGGCAATGACTGGAAGCATAGGTGCATCTCTGTGGGTCTGGAATGAGAAACTGAGTGTTCCTGAACATTGAATAAATACTTTAACTACTCTTATCTTGGTGTCTTCAGTTTTGACAAGGATTAAGACAAGTTAGGTAAATTTAGAGCTAATAAATCTCACATCACTAAGTTTAATTTATTATTATTTTTTAAATGAGCAGAACATATTTATTGATGGAAAGAAATCTCCTGTCCAAGAGAGGGACAGGAGGGGTCCCAAGTAGGTGGTCCTCACTAAGCTTTACACAAGCACCCTTTAAGTGATGAAATATGTCTGCCTGCAGAGCTGAAGGGAGGTCTGACTCAAAGGTTTACAGTAATAAAGGTAACATAAAATGCCACACTTTCCTATTTTTAGTTACCATGGCTCTCTGCTGTCCTCGCTTTAATCTTAAGTCCCTGTTATATGGTGAGCCCTGTGTGTTTCCACTACACAATCTACTATACTCTGGTAGGTAAAGCATTAAATTTTATTTGTACTTTTATTTGCATCAGTATGATTACTAATGGGGTTGAACATTTATTCTTGTTTATTAGCCTTTTTTCCTATCTGGTTTGTGAATTGTGACTTTATGTTTTTGCCCATTTTATGACACATACAGAGGTTTTATTATCAGTTATATTAACTAATTATATATTAATATCCTCCCACTGTTTTATTTTTAATTTCTGAAATGTTTATTCCACTGGAAAGGGCCATAGACCTCAAGCATAGCTAAGGTATTTTTCCTGTTAGTAAATATATCCCATCAAACTATCAATAATGCAGAACCTTCTCATTTGATTTTAAATTTTTATGCTGTTTTTGACATAAAATGTCTAATTTTAAATATTAAAATCAATCTTTTCCTTTGCTATTTAGTTCATTGTTTGAAAGTTCAGATAATGCTTTCTTTCTTAGACTCTGATAAATATTCTCCTAATATCTCTTCTAGTTTCTTAAAGTTGTTTCATCTTTCATGTTTAACTTCCTAATTCATCTAAAATTTATTCTGCAATACAGTATTCATGTAAATGGAACTTTTTTGAGCAATAGCATTTACAGAAAACATCATTTTCTGTATTAATTTACTCTAAATTAGACTCTATGCATATACTATATATTGTTTCTCATTTATTTACCAGAATACTAGTTCTTCTTGTATTTTGAAGTCTAATAGCTCAGGTCATTATCTCTTGACCTTCCATAAAAAAAGCCAGACTTCCCAAAAATATTTGTATCTATGTTAAATGGTTCATTCCTTCAAATGACAAACGTTCTTTAACTTACAAATTCCTGAACTATTTAAGGTCAATAAGGACTCAGGACATAAGAGAACTTGTGCTGTAATATCCTATAACTCAGAGATGTCTCAAATTTCCTGGTAAAGGAGATTATGGGACCTCAGAGGAAAGGAATAAATGGACTATAGTGTGTCTAAGAAGAGTCACCCAGAGAAAAACATTCTCTCAGGCTTTCACAGAAAGCAAATTGGTCAAGCAATGGCCATGACTTGACCTGAAGGCTGACACTGACAACAGTTCTACAAAGCACTGTACATGGTTCCAAAGTTAATCCTGAGGGGATTTGACCTTGGAAGAACAAAAGATGAGTGTTTTGTTATACAGGTCTTGCTTTAACTTGCCGTTGATCACCCAGTAGAAAAGCTTAACTATGAGGCATGAAATTCAGAGCTAGATTGGTGCGATGAGCTGTAGGAGGCTTGTATCAATAGCCTCCAACACTGCCAGTTTCACTGGTGGCCCACTGCAATTTTGGAACATTGGACTGTGTATTCATTTGCTTCCTCTTAGTTCAAAGAGAAGATTTTTTTTTTCTTTCCTTACCAATATCAATTGGAAGGTGTGTCATGCCCACACCCTGTGCTCTGTATTACTATTGTGAGGACAATATTCAAGGTGTCAATTGTTTAAAAAAATTAGTGTTTATTGAAAGTGTTAATGTTAAATTGTTTGATCAATCTTAATACTTGTATCTATTAATCTAAACTGCTCCGATGATGAAAACATGTAATATAACCGTTGTTAAATTTTTCTGATTTTGAAATTCTGCACTATATGTACTCTTACTTGTTAATGTTTTTTCTATCTTTGTTTCTGCTATTTTTAGTCTTTAAAATTTAAATTTAAATTTAAAAAAATTCCTGAACTAGTTGACTCTCTAATATTCCTTCCTTCTTTGTTGCTACTCATGGTATTGCTCAAGGAAAGAATACAGTGAGACTGAACAAGTGAGTTCATGTTGGTTAATGAAGCAGCAGTGGTCTGATATATCCCCAAATTCTTTGGCACTCCTCCCTTCAGAAGGTGGAAACAACTGCCTTGGTTTATTCTGTGCTGTTTCAACAAAATACCAAAGACTGGAGAATTATAAAGAATATTAATGCATTCCTCACTGCAGTGGAGGCTGAGAGTCCAAGACACTGAGGTGGGACCTGGGGAGGGCCATAGTGCAGAGAGCAAAAAGACAAGTGAGCAGGCAGCTGACAGGGCAGAAGCTGGAGGGATAGGTCACGTGACCTTAATCTTCTTCCCTAAGGGGAAGCTGGCATGGACTGAGCATCTCTGACAGGTTCCACCTCTATTACTATCACACTGACAATTACCATGCTGTGAGACTAACACAGAGAACCTGTGGTCAGGAATGGGCCTCCTACCGGCCACCATCTTGGCAGTGAGTCATCTGAGAAGTAGAACCTGCCAGCCTTAATCATGCTTTCAGCATGAGGGAAGCCCCTGTCGACATCTGTTATGGTTTCTGTATAGATGTCCTCCCAAGGCCTCATGCAGTCATGAGGCAGCTTCTGGAACTTGTAATTGATTACTGTGGAAGAGGGTGTTGCGCCTCCGCTGGGGCAGGTGATCTTCATTTCAATGTAAGGGAGGAAGAGTAGTTAGCTGCTTGAGCTGCTGGTACCTCTGCCTTCTCTCTTGCTCTTGCCTGCCACCATGGAAGATTGTTCTCTACCATGTGCCTCTCTGCCTTGGAGCCAGCTGAATATGGACTGAAACCTCCAGTAACTGTGAGCTAAATAAACTTTTCCTTCCCTCATTTTTTTCCTTTCCTTCAGTTTGAGTGTCGGATATTTGTCCCAGCAATGAGAGAAGAGTGACTAAGACAACCCCCTAATCAAAACAGTATGAGAGACCCTAAATCAACATGGTGAGCTGAGGCTCTGTAGAATTCTTGACCCACAGACAGTTGAAAATGACAATTATTTGGCTTTTCCTTAACCTAATGCATTCTCTTGGTTATTATTTCACTACTGATTTTAAGGATCATTTTGTCCTATACAGAGATATTGTTGAAAAGCTTCTGGAGATGTTTTACTGTTTTGGGAAATATGTACAGATATTGCTTCAATGATCCCCTCTAGTCTTGAATTTCTTGAAAGCAGATATGATGTCTGAAGTGTAGCCACTATCTCGCCATGATGAGGCAAGCATCTGGGTATGAAGATGGGTGCATTACAGATGATGGAGCAGAGACGCCTAAATGTATTACTGAGTAGCTGAAATACTACCACCAATTAACTGATAAGTATACCTAAAATGCAGCAAATATGTCTCATTATGCAGGGTCAATATTCTGTGTGAGACATGCTTAGCCAGTTAATGTGTTATCACCACCAATTGGCTCCCTAACTGATATTTGAAATCAGATGCTACTGCATAGTCAACACAGAGCTAGGCACATTGTATGTTTAACTATAGTAGTTAATGGCCAGTGTTAACAGTTCTAATGCAATAAGAAATAAAAGTAGACTTTCCTCCAACACTTACTTTACAGAAATAATGGAAGGTGGATTAATAAATGATGATAACAGAATTCATATCTCCTCAGGGAAAGATGTTTCCAAGTACTTAGCATAGGTAAGTATCACAGCACTTTCTTGGTGCTGATGGAGATTAACCATCCGTCAAATTGCCTGCAACTACGTATTGATCAGAACTCTTTGCCCATAAAACATAAAACAGAGTGAAAAATATTTTATTTTTATTTAAGTTCTCAGGTAGTATAATGTAAAGGAACTGCAATCTTTTATAAAGTAAAAACTATCCTTCAATTACTGTACATTGTGCTTACACCTACGTGATGTGTTCTCCATACTTTCAGTGAGAATCATCCATCTATTTGCTTTAACAGTCAAAACACTAAAGCATAATTTTATTTTAGCATAATTCTTATATTTTTAAATGTGCATTCTTTTGTACAATAGTGTCATTTATACAGCTACCAGAAAAGCTCAAGTATAAAAGGCACAAAATCAAGTAATGGTGAGGACGTAGAGCAATCCACATCCTCAATGCAGTGCATGAATTGCCATTGTTGTGTTGGAAAACTTTCATATGTTCTAATAATGAACATATGTATCCACTTTGGCACAGTACATAATCATAATAATGTATAAGTTTAGCAAAAGTCACATGCGCCCTGTACACAGCAATACTGACAGAACTGCAGGCAACCTAAGTGTTCACCAACAACATAAAAGGTATCTGTACTGGGAGTTTTTTGGTCTTAGTGAGAAAATACTAGAGCAATGAGAGCGAATAGACTCAGGCCACAATAACAACACTGATGGCTTTCACAACTGTAGCGATGAATAAGAGAAGTCAGACACAAAATTATACATAATATATAATTTAATCTATTTAGAGAACATACAGTGTTAAAAATGTTTGATTTCCTATAAAAGCCAATGTAAATATGGTCAGCATAGGAAGTAGCAGGAAGCACCAGGGGGCTCCTGGACTTCTGTTCATTTTCTGTTTCTTCGCCTATGTAGGGCTTACATGAGAAAACCCAGTCTATGTTTGTAAAAATTCATCAAGTGCATGCTTGTTTATGTGTAGTATCTTATACATCCCTTTCAAGTGGTACTATTTCTTTACTTGTTCCTGCAATATAATGTTCGAAAGCCATAGACTTCCCACTACGAGTAACATCTAGGGTTTCGTTTTAGCAAACCAAAAGCAGAAAAGAATGGATTCATTCTGTAAAACAAAACCCTAGCAAAGCAAAAGTGATGTCGATGGTCCAAAGCCCGGTGCAGAGTGCTTCTCAGTGGAGCATAAAAGCAATAATACCTCAGGCCAGGCTTACGTTTTTTTACCCACTTTAGGACTAACATGGGACCCCAAAGAAGAATATTACAGAATAAATGGAAAGGTTCACCTCTTGCACAGTTTTTTACTTCTGACTTAATGTGAAAGTGAGAAAGGACAGCAGGCTGGCAGGGAGCCACAGAGGGGCTAGCTTTAGTGTGAGCACACTTGGCTTGCGTTGTCCTGCTGCCCAGTCAGAGTCGCCCATGTGCTGCGTGCTACCAGTGTGCATGACTTCAAAGGTGTGTCACGGCCAGCAGTTGCTCTCACAGCTATCACATCTCATTTCCAGACCCAAGAGTCCGGCTATCAGGTGGAGAGCAACAACTCTCTGTCCAGCTCCGCTCTCCTCTCACATTAGCCTGTAAGAATATTTTCTCTGAATATAAAGACTGTGTGTTGAAGAGGATTTCTTTGATCTGTGAGAATTTTAGAGGATTTATCTAGAGGGCTGCTATCGAAGATGATGAGGTCTATCTTTAAGTCTGCCCTGAAAATCAGATCACCATCCTCCACTCCCAGAGTCATATCTGCACATTTCTTCTTATAAAAATGTACCTAGAGTTTTCTCAGAAAAATGAGGTCTGTGGAGCAACGCAGATAGCTCAGTGGTCTGAGTGCCTTCCTAGGCAAGCACAAGGACCCAGCTTTGATACCTGGTATTACATGCCAACCCGGCTCCACCCTGGGAAGGCTGACCGGAAGATCATTAGGAGTCTGAGCTGCACAGTGAGACCCTGTACCGGATACATTTTTAAGAAGGAACCTGGGCATGGTGGTGCATGTCTGTAACCCCAGCACTTGAGAGGCTGAGACAGGAGGATTGGTGCAAGTTCGAGACCAGCCTGGGCTACAAAAGTGAGCTCAAGGCCCGCCTGAACAGCATAGCGAGACCCTGTCTTATAAAGACAAAAAAAAAAAAAGGAGATCTATAGAATAACAAGTAATTTTATGACAAAAGTATTCACATAGTCTATATGGCAGAAAAATGTTATAGTTTTAATCATATATAATGTATATTATATTTACTTAAAAAAAAGAAAAGGACATGCACCTTTATTTTTTTAGGTGCTCTGAATCTGGGGGTTTAAAATAGTTCTTTGTAGCACCTCCCTGGGATTTTGACAGATGCTTCAGGCTATTGGTAAACTTTAAAGAGATTTAACAAGAACTGCACTGAACCATTTTCTTTTAATCCATGGACATAGTTATCTAGCTATTGCTGGCTTTAAACCTTTCAAAAGCTGGAAGCATTTTAAATCATATTTGTTTCATGAGTGGACTATTCATTAATGAGCTTATCTGGTTGGTTGCTTCTCAAGTTAAATCTTATTTCTACATCTACTTTTTCTAATAGCATATTTTTTCTTTGATTTGTCAAGCACAGTTCATTTGCTGGCTTGTTAATTTTGCACCAACCAGACTCTGGAGTTTCTTTTCAAAAAGTGTTTTAAATGTTTAAGCTTCAAGACACCTTTAGCTTGCTTCTGTTCAAAGGTAGACGGTTTAGGATTACAGTTGTGTTTTCTTCCCCTTTAACATACCGTTAAAGGCTATTTACATCCACCCAAATCCCAGCTCTCCTCACCTCTACCTGCCACTGTCTACCAAAATAGAAAGAGTAAAGGCTCAGAAAGATGAAGAACACATGCACTGAACCACTCCTCACCAAGATGTCTACTACACTTTTTATTGAAAGTGCACTGCTATGACATCAACTCTTTCAGAGCTTTCAGTAATACAAAGTTTCCTCACCAGGGGCCCGGCGGGATGGCTCAGTGGTCTAAAGTGCCTGCTTGGGAAAGCTTGGGCAGCTTCAGGGACCGCGGTTCAATCCCCGGCACCACATGCTTCGCCAGCCCTGCCCGCGGGGCGGGCTGAGACGGCCATAAAAATGAGTGAATAAACAAATAAAGGTTCTGAAACAAGAAAAATAAATAAATAAATAAAATTTAAAAATAAAATAAATTAAAAAAAAAAAAACCAAAGGTTCCTCACCATTGCTTTGAACCATAAACACCTGCCGATTTTCAAAGCTACATGTACTTCCTCTCAGCTCACAGTCTGGGTCTGTGTCCCTTTGGAAATCTTCATGTATGTCCTGGAGCTCTCTTCTAACCTGAGAAGCCAAGTCATCTCTGTACATCCCTCTGCCTTTCTCAGCCCTGCTTGCAGTCCTAGAAGCAATCTGAGGTGCCCTAACATCCATCAACAAGGAGGTCACGCTCAGTGGAGAGGGCCAGCATCCAAATCCTACCTGAGTCATGTGTATATCAACCTAACCTGTCAACAGTTAAGATTCTCCAAAAGATAAAATACTTTTATTTTGGAAGAGTAAAAACATTGCAGTGCGAAAACTCATGCAACAGTACACTACAAACATTAAGAAGGGTGAGGCAAAGGGAAATATTTAAAGGTAAACAGAGGAGCATTATATCATATATTTTGAAGTGATAATCCTTAGCTATAGTGATTAATAATAAAGATTGCGCCCGTTCATGGTTAAATGGATAGTTGCTAAGTAGTTGTCCTTGCAGAAGTGTGTGTGTGTGTGTGTGTGTGTGTGTGTGTGTGTGTGTTGTAGCTTGCATTGGCACAAAGCAAGTTTAAGAACCTGAAAGTCATGAATCATTCTTACTATCCCATATACATCCTGACCAGCCATATTCATTTATTTTTATTTGGAGCTTGACAAAGTGACCCCATTTTGACTCTGACAACCATCCTGTGTGCTTACATAAGGCAAGTAATAAATACCTAGTCACAGTCAGTTGGGTTAAGAGGAATAGGGGGAGGGGAAGGGTACATCGTTATAGGGCAGCCAACCCCCATACTCCTTCGTTTATCCCCCTGATATTCAAATTGTGGCTAAATTTGAAGTGGCTGCATAATCCCATGTCTAAAGTGCATTATAATTAATACTTTCAGGCCATGTTGATTTGGACAGGGGAATACTTTAGATCACCCAAATCCTCCCTTCCTTTCAATAACCCACAGCTGTTGTGCATTAAAGTTATCCACCCTTGGAATAGAAGCTTTTGTTTGAGGATTTTCAAGAATGCCTGTCAGGTATGTGCCCATCACTGCTAACATCTTAGGAATAAACTTGTTGTCTCCCTGACATCAGTAAATCCATTTGTTCACAGCTGTAATTTATCTCTTGATAAATCATGCTATCAAGTTGAAGTGTGAAAGCAATACCCTCAGGACATAAAATACCACTGTTTGGTTAATTTATTACTATTATTAGGGAACTGACAGGATCCCTTTAAAATTCAAGTGCCCAGAGGCCTCAGAGTTTTATCAGATCTTTGCTACCACACAGTGCTCAGTCTCACCTGGCTGACCTCACCATTTTCTCCAACCTCCTTCTGCCACGTGTCCCTGTGCAAAATTCTTTCGAGGAAAAGAGAGTGGCTGGAAGCCTGACAATCGGAAGAGAATAAAGCCTTAGGGCTTTTCCTCAAGGAAGGTGTTTCCTGTCTGAAGAGAACAGTTCTCTATTCAGCGCATGACAGTGTGGCATTATGTATGGGGAACGTTACTGCTACACACTGACCCAGGCAGACAGCAGCCCCAGCCAAGAGCAGAAGGATATGCCTGGAACTCCTCCTACCTCCCGTGTTTCCTACTGTGTGACCTTGGATGAGCAATTTAATGCCCCTGAGCTTTGGTTTCCTTAATTACAATATGATGTCAATATTAAGATTTTTGAAAGAATTAATTAAGGAATGTAGAGAGGCTCCAATCATTTATTGTCAGGAATGACTGTTATTTCCTCTTACCACTATAGCTTTGAAGGAAGAATGCACAGAGATGCATCACTGATGTTAATTTGTCAACCATTTGAGTAGCCATCTCTCAGTACTAACTCAGATATATTTTATTTTTGGAATTCAAACCAGCACTGGACATTAAGATAGATGGAAAATGAAGACATCTTTGCAATACTTTTATAACTTAGAATCTCATGAATTGCAGATTAAATCCCATTACAATGTCAGTCTGGAAGGTGAGAGAGACAGAGAATATGAAAGACAATCTATGCTATAGCCACCCGATTAAAAACTTCACAATATTTAACAGTTTAAAGAGTCTAGTTTATTCTTTGTTGTAAAAAGAAAAATGCTCAACAGAAATTACCAGGGAGCTTGGCTGAGCGCATGGAAGCGATGAATCAGGAAAATGCATAAACCCAGCCTACTGCTCCTACTCTTCAGTCATTCCAGCCTTCTCCTTGACAAATTACTGTGCTCTCATCACTAACGTAGGACCTTTGAACTTGGTAATCACTCAGCTTAGGATATGTCTCTCTGACCTCCTTCTGCCACTTAATGCACATCTGAGGGCTGTTATCACTTTGGCCATAGCTTTTTGCCTGGTATAGCTTTCCATCAGCACTGCTCTAAGACAGTTTCCACACCCAGTACCCTCTCACCACTGCCTCTTGTCTTATTTTTCCTACAGTACTTAGCACTACCTCTATTACTATTAGCATAATATCTTGCTCCCAATTATAACAATAGAAGAACGTATCTTCGCACATCTTATTCATCATTATTATGAATCCTTGAATTTTTTCCTTGTGCACCGAAGGGAGTATGCAATAGTTGACTCCTAGAATTTGAACAATGAGAGGTTTAATTTTGCTCATAACTTGAAGGAATTAAGTCCAAGGCAGAAGCATCATGGTAGAAGAGTGTGACAAAGGCTTTTGGCTCATGGTGGCTGAGAAGTAAAGCAGAGAAACAGTGCCAGAGAGGAACAGGAAAGGGACCAGACATAGACCTCAGTCAGGGCCATGCCTTCATAATGCACCCAGAGGCACGCAAAATGGGCTTCATCCATCCCCCAAGTGCATCACAGCAAGCTGACACCGCACTCTAACCACTGCATCCACTCTACATACATCATTTTTTGTCTATTTTGATTTTGTTTCCTGGAACTTTAGTGAGGGTCAACTCACATACAATAAATTGCCTAGTCTTAACATATATTGTTTGATGGGCTTTGACATACGCATATATCCATGGAACCATCACTTCGGCCAGGATAAGAGACATTGATATCACCTTCACAGGTATCTTTGTCTCCTTTGTAAATTTTTCTCCTACTCCTACCTGTTCCCAGCCCCAAATGTTCTCATAAAGAGAATCATATTTTTATTTGTCTGAATGTTTATTTGAACCTATATTCTTTCACTCACTACAACTATTTCTAAATTTGTCTATGTTGTGGATATCAATCTGTAGTTCCTTTATTTCTCTTGCTAAGTGATATGATAGTGAATGGATATGTCATAGTTTACTTACAGTCACCTGTTGACAGACATCTGTATTGTTTTCATTTTTTTTTGCAGTTACAGATAAAGCTGCTATTAACATTCATGTGTATACAAATAATTGTACAGACACATTTGACACATTTGCATGAATAACTTAAAGAATACTTGATCATGTGGTAGCTGTCTGCTTAACTTTTTAAGAAACTGTCAAATTACTTTCTGATAGAGTTGTCCCATTTCGTATTCCCACCAGCTGTTCACGATTGTTCCAGGTGCTCTAATTTCTCACCAACATTTGGTATTCTGACAGCAACACCTAATTGAGAGACAAATCTGATCATACTGTTCCTCTGCTTAAAATTATCCATGATTTCATGCTCCCTGCAGTTTAAGGCTTCCCTTCCTTACGGCTGTTCCCAAGCCCTGGCTGCAGGCCTATCTTCCATCGCAATGCCTTTTCCACATTTCCAGCTCTCAGACTTTCCAGTGAAGCCCACCAAGCCTCGCTGATATTCCCCAACAGCACAGCACTCATTCCTGACCCTTGGGCATGCTACATATATTTTTGTATTCCCTTCCTGCTAGAGCTTAGTGGTCTCACCATCCACACTGCTGCTACCTCCTAAATTGTCCATGCTGAAGTCCTATCACCCATACTTGGAATTTGAGATAAAGCCAATAAATTTGGAGATAGAGCCAATGAGAGTAATTAAATTAAAATGAGATCACAAGAGTAGAGCTAACTCAGAAGAAAACATATGCACCCAGGCACACAGGGAGAGAATAAGAGGTAACACAGAAGATGATCCGCTACAAAGCAAGGAGAAGGCTGGCACTGACCTTTCTCTTGGAAGGAACCATGCTAGTCCTAATACCTTTTCTCAGACTTCCAGCCTCTGAACCCTACAAATTTTGTCGTATGCTGTTTAAGTCACCCACTCTGTGGTACTTTGTTTTGGCAGTCCAACCAAGTAATACACTGACCTCCTAAATGAACTGTTGCTTTCTCTGTTAATTCTTCCTCCATTTCTATTGCTCAAATTTAATTGCTTTCTTATCCTTTTTATGGCACTTTGTTCATTTCTTTCTTGGGAATTTCACCTCACTTTTGAAATTATCGATTCAGTCTGTTTTCTCCTCTTGGTTGTATTCTCTTGAAGATTTTTTATCTTGGTATCACAAGCAATCTCAATTATTCTCCCAACATGGTACGGTTTGCTAGACATTTCTGTTGCATAAATTCTCTGAAATAAGACTGTTCATTCGTATTTTCCTCCCCTTAGATTTCTATGGTGCTTTGTAGAAGAAAATGTTCCAGTAGTTCCTCCTTGTGGGAGTTTATCTCAAGGAAAATTTTGGACAAAGTATAAAGTGGAAGTGCAAGAGAATTCATCACAACATTGACTCTAATAAAAAAGCATAATTTACATAATTGGTGTTCAATAATGATTAGTTACATAATGGTATGTCTCCCAGAGGATGTGCCTGCCTGCAATGTGCAAGTTCCTGAGTTTCAATCTCAGAAAAAAAAAAAAAAAAAAGTCACTTACAAAGGAATATTTTCCAGCTGCCAACACCCCCCCCAAAAAAAAGATGGGAAGTCTATGTTTATTCATGCAAAAAATCCTACCCTATTATTAAATAAAAATGTAAAATACAAAGTTATGTGGATAGGGTAAGTTAGTCTATCAAGTAATATATGGGTGTAGCTAAGGGTATCGATGCATATAGAAATATGTAGAAGAATATTGGCCAACATAATTATAATATTTAAGTATAAATGATAACATTTTAGATAAATTCCCCCTTTTCTCTATATATTCCTAAACCATTTAAAATTATAAGAAAGGTATACATTAATTTTGTAACCAGAATTGAACATTAGCATTATTTCATTTTGAAGAAAATACAATAAGAAATAGAAGAGTATTCAGACTTTACTATTCTGCTACATTAGCTTCTTCACTGGCACATGGAAGGAAAGCAATCCTTTACTCTGTTAATGAACCTTCTAAGAGAGGTCAGCCTTGGGCCCAGGCTGCACCAATGGAAGTCAGCATGGCAAAGGTAGGAGCTGTTGAGCTGCTTCCACCTATATTGTTTTGGTCTAAATCCCAAATGAATCCTGCCATCCAGCTGTAAGAATCTGAGATTCTCCCTACTAATTATTGCTTTAGATACTGCAGTTAGGCTGCTGTTATAATGCATGGGTAAAACTTCCACCACCAACAATAAAGCTATTTGTAATTAGGGACATGGTAATTCCAGTTCCCCAGTGAAGGACTGGACCTTTATTCCAGCATGGAAAAGGAAAGAAGAGAAAATGGGCAGGAATTAATGATGGAACAGGGGAATCCAATGTAACAAATTTAGCCTCTGGAGAAAGTAGATAAAGGACACTGTTGGATTTAGGGTTCTCCAGAGAAACAGGAAAGAAAGGGAGAAGGAAAGGGTCAAGGTGAAGGGGAGAGGGAGAGAGAGAGAGAGAATCAATTAGATAGATAACATGGAGTCAGATGATAGACAAACAGACAGACAGACAGACAGACAGACAGATACACAGAGAAATAAATGACAAAGACTAGCTCACACAGTGATAAAGACCCGAAAATCCCTTCATCTGCCATCTGCAAGGTGGAAAAACAGAAAAGCCAGTGGTATAATTCAGCCTGAGTTTGAAGGCCTAAGAATCAAAAGGGTTGATTGCTGAGGCAGGAGCAGTGGGTGTCTTCGCTCACAGACAGAACATGCCCTTCCTTCGTAGTTTGTTCTATCCCAGCTGAACTGGACAGTTTCTGCCCACATGGATGAAGATGGATCTTCTTTATTCAGTCTGCTGACTCAAAAGTTCATCTCTCCCAGATATACCCTCGGAGACCTACTGATGATATTTTACAATATGCAGCCATTGCTTTGCCCAATCAAGTTGACACATAATGTGTGTTTGTTAGCCCCCACAGGTAACAAAAAGAAATGACTGGAGAGCAAGCCTAGACCTATTTGTGTACATGTGAGAGCACACTTAAAGCTCCTTAGTAGGACATAAAGAGCTAGAAAGTGTTCCTCACTCAAAGAAGAAAGATTAACACACACACACACTGAACAGAGACAGAGAAAGAAAAAGAGAGGGAAGGCAGAGCTTGATTTTTCAGCAATATACAGTACTTTTGGCCACAAAAGCATACATGATTATCAACTGCAGTTACTCATGAGACAAAATAATATTATAACACATTATTCAGTGTTTTTCACTCCCATGTTTCTTCTATTAATTTGAGACATACATGTATTTTCAAAAAGGGAAAATGAATATACTCCATATGCTCATAATGTGAAATGCACAATCTCCCACGTGTTCAAGAGCACAGGCCATACCTTCCCATAAATGCCAATGGACATTTTTAACTGCCTCAAGATGTTAAAGGATTTTGTGCAACTTATAGGGCTCATTCTCTCCGTCTCTCTGTTTCTCTCTGTATCTCTTTGTCTCTCTCTGTCTCTGTCTCTCTGTGTCTCTTTTTGTGTCTCTCTATGTCTGTCTGTCTGTCTCTCTCTTGCTCCCCTCCCTTATCCCCTTTAATTTGTCTCTTTTCTCCTTTCCCCTCATTCTGATGATTTTTTGGGGAATCTTTTCCCCAGAACCCTGTTATGGTTTATGTCTAGTTGTATCCCTAAAGCCTCATGTAAATCATGGGGCTCTCAAGTGAGCACCCCTAGGTGCAGACTGAACAAACAGGGCAGGGCATGAGGGGCGTGGCCAAGAGAAGATCGAACCATTAAACTCATAGCATGCGCCTCCCCCACCCCACCCCAAGCCTATTGTCCTCTCTTGGAGGTATGCAACAGATCATCCTGGACACAGCAAAACACCAGCCTCACAGACACTATAGAGTAGGGGCAGTGATTTGAAACCTCCAGTAACTGTGAGCTAAATAAACCTTTCCTTCTCTAAGCTTGAGTGTCGGCTTTTTGTCCCAGCAGTGACAGAACAGTAACTACGACGAACTCTGATAGCATTTTATGAAAAAGCCCATAGCACACAGACACAGTGGCCATATGTGTGAATTCCAGCTCCCTTCCACCTGAAAGCCCCCGGTCAATAGCAATCTCCAGATACTATGCTGACAGAAACAAAGAGGATTTAATTTCTCATCTTTGATGATATCCAGATAAGACAAAACATAATGGAACAGAGACAAAAAGCCTTCATCAATGGCAGACCAACATGAAAAAATGAAATACTCTAATAAATGAGTATTATGGCTCTAAGCAAAACTTAGCACAATACCTGATATCTCAACTATTGCTAACAAGGTTTTTAAAAGAAAAGTGTCAACTACTTTCAGGTAGTTTTTTTAAAGCTCTCTCTATGGCAATGGTTTAGATGAACTAGAGTCACAGTCTAAAATTTCCAACAGATTAAAGTGCCTGCAAGCAGGCACAGGGGCCAGGGTTCAATCCCTGGGCCTGCCTTGCTGGCCCTACCCCTGGGGCGAGCTGAGACTGCAATTAAGACCAGGCACACACCTGTAATCCCAGCTCTTGGGAGGCTGCAAACAGGCAGATCACTCTGTGTCTGATCTAGTAGTGAGATCCTGAATACCCTGTAGATCCTTCTCTAAAAAGAAAAAGAAAACAAAAACACCTATCCCCAGTGACACTCGTAGTGCTAACTCCACCCCTAAGAGTGCTGAGCCAGCCACCAAGACTGGGCACGGTGGTGCATGCCTGTAATTCCAGCACTGGGGAGGCTGAAAACAGAAGGATCATTCATTACAAGTCTGAGCTGTGTAGTGAGACCCTGTATCAAATACATTAAAAAAAAAAAAAAAGCTAGAAACTTAAAAGTATATACTTACTTAAATGAAACACCAATGGGATTGAGGACAAGTGTAAGAGACAGGAAATATCAGATATCTTAGCAAATAATTCCAGCACAATCAAGTGATGGCTGGACCATCTAAGAATATCAACCATTGTTGGGAGTGATTTTTTGGGAAAGCAGTTTCTGGTGGGGTAGGATCCCAGTTGTTCCCCATCACTGTACCGTTATTTGATAGAGCAAGACTAGAAGGGTCAAGCTCTATCTTCTTGGGCACCATGGGTTTGTCCCCCTCTTCTAGCTTAGACTTGGGACTTGCCTTTAAAGGGGAACTACAAGCAAAATCCCTTGTGGTGGAAAAACATCTTCCGAATCACAATCCAGAAAACAAAAGTACAGACAAGGATCGAGTGTGCAACAACCACTTCACCATGCATGTGTCTCTGTGATTTCTGGGACTCTATTTGACCCATTCTTAACTCAACTGAATGTGCCTCTGTGTAGCGTCTTTCAATCTTTGTTCTCTCTTTGTGCTCCTTATCTCGCTGTCCCTAGTGAGCCCTCCTGGCCCTAGTGAAGTCCCATCCCCAAGTTTCACACCTAGTGCACCAGCGCCAATACACACCTGTGGGGGCTACTGCTGGCTCTAACCACTCCACCCCCCTACCCCTGCCACCCCCGCCCACCCCCGCCCACCTTGTGTTTGCTTTTTGGAAGTGGTTCCTCCACCCACACTTACCTCGAATAGGGATCCCTTTTCAGGCGCCAAATGTAGGAATCCATTGGTCTCATTGCCAACGGTTCTACCCTAGGGAGCCGAGGAATGAGAAAGATAAACAAGACGAAAAGCTGGGCTAGGTGGTCGCCAGTTGCCTGATGGGCAAGACAAAACTCAGTGCACACAAGACTGATCCTTTATATTTTTGCATAGTTTGTACCACATGACACAAGGTTGCTTAGCAACTAATAGCTGGCTTGAACCAGACAGGATGTTTTTCTCAACAACATGTTTTTCTCAGCACTGGGGTACCTTATTTGCTTTAGGCACTGAGGCCTAGTCCCACCTACACACACTTGATCGATTTCCTGGCTTCCTGCAGCTCCCAACAAACCATCTGTAAGTTCCAGGGGCAACTTGACCTACCTAGGTGAGTGAAAAACATATGAACATCATTCTGCTACAATCAATCATAATAAATGACTTACCACCAATCATGAGATAGTTGAAATACTCTAATATTTGAATTTATTTCTTATAAGATGAAGCAAAATTATTTATATATCTGAATTATGCTTTGGGGACTGCATTGCCTTGCTGGCTGTTTAGAGAGTCAGATTCTCTGTTAAAGAATTACCTCCAAGAGAAGAAAGAAGTGGATGGCCTAGAGCATGTGTTCAATGCATATGTGTTGAATGAGTAAATGAGTGAATAATAAATCTAATAGATGCTTTTGTGGAAGCTTTGAATCGCTCATCTCCATATCCACAGCAAGTCAGGTTACCTTTCACAGGTTCCTGAGCCAAACAGTCCATATCCTCAGAGTCGGTAGACCTCCAGCACTAATGTCCCGCTCCACCACAAGCCACTCAAAACAGAGGTCGAGATGTAATCAATCACCTTTGCCATCTTGGAATCCAGTATAGTGTTTAGAAAAGAGCAGGTGCTTAATAAATATTTGTTGAAGGAACGAAATAAATAGGCCATGTTTCAGCTCTAACAAGGACAATATGTAATTTGGCTGTTTGTTCAAGTACATAAATGTTAAATGAAAACTAAAGAGAAATAATAGACTGAGAATATCATAATGCCATTTTCATGATACAGAATTTTTTTCTAACTGCCCAGAATTTACAGAGTAAAGGTTGTATTGCATGACACTCTGAAATGGTTATTTGCTATCACTTGCCTTTCTGTTATTCTGACTGTGAGCATCCTTGAGCCATCTTTTGGTGGGCAGCTATTCTCCCTGTTAAATTTTTTCTATCAAATATATATTGTCATCTTTTATAATCCTCAGAACTTGAGGATTGGTCTTAAGATTTCTGAGCTGCAATTAGGTTTGAATAATAATCAGGACTGTAGATCTTCTAAAGTGAAGGGACTTTATGAGAAAATGCTATCTTTGCTATCTTATGATTCTTCCAGGCATAGAGTTTCAGAGTTGAAAGATTTTTCCATCCAGGGTTTTATCTTATTAATATTCTCCTTTGCAATTCAAGTACCAAAAACTGGAAAAAAAATCTCTGATTGTCCTGCAGCAATGGCATTAAAGTCTCCTTATAATACACAGAACCAGAATCATACCATAATTTAGTGAAATTGAACATTACTCTGTGAGTGCTAATTTTCCAGGGAGATGATTCTCTTTAACCAAGAAAAGAAAATATAAAATTATGATACAAAAAATTGCCTTTTTTCTGATTATTATGAAGGCTTTCTGATGATTTAAGGTACATAGATTATTTTATTTTTGTCTTAATATTTATGACAAGGCAATGCTAAAACTGTTTGCAGCTAGAAAGTTGTAACTGGCATTTTCCTTTTTAAATTTCCATTTGGTAAACTCAGTTATAATTGCATAGTTGTCTTAGTTACTCTTCTCTCATTGCTGGGACAAACATGTGACACCTAAAATGACAGAAGGAAAGGTTTATTTAGCTCACAGTTACTGGAGGATTTAGTCCATATTCAGCTGGCTCCAAGGCAGAGAGGCACATGGCAGAAAGCAATCTTTCATGGCAGCAGGCAAAGAGCAACAGCGCAGGAGAAGGGAGGAGTAGCAGCAGCTCAAGCAGCTAACTTCTCTTCCTTTGTTACATTGAAACGCAAATTATCTCCCCAGGGGAGGTGCAACACATCCACAATAATCAATCACAAATTCCAGAAACTGCTCCATGACTATGTGAGGCTTTGGGGAGGACACCTAGACACAAACCATAACATTCCACCCCTGGATCCCCAAAGACTAATAAACATCTCTTTATGCAAAAGACATTCTAATCCATCTCTAAGAGTTGCTAAAGTCCCAACCATTTTAGCATTGCTGAAAAGTCTAAGCCCCAAGTCTCTGTGAGCCCCTGTACAAGTAAAAAGTTAAACACATCCAACGTTCAAAGGCACAAGATACACATTACCATTCCAAAAGTTACACACAGCAGGATATCAAGCATTGGGACCAACCCAAGTCCAAAATCCAGAAGGTCCAACATTAAATCCTTTAGTTCCAAGTGGAACATCTAAAGCAATCTGCCCTGAGTTGGGAATTCCATGTGGCTCCCCCACTATGTCACTCTTGCTGGTAGCACCCATGGCTTCTCTCTTAGGCTGGCTTTGCTCCCTCTTTGCGTGATCCACGTTCCTGGATCCTGGCTTTTCCAACATTCTGGGGTTTGCACTGAATAGACTTCTCACTCACAACTTCACACACTGCCCTCTCATGGGCACATTGCCTGGCCTTCCATGCCTTCTGAAATCAAGGTGGAAGCCTCCTTAATCTCAGAACTCCTACATTCTCAATGCACCTAAAACCACTGCCACATGGATGATGCCAAGGTCTGCTGCCATCTGGAGCAGTAGCCAGGCTTCCCTTTCTCTTGGCTGTAGAGGTCAGGTGCCTGGGTTGCTAAGCACTCTGGCCCTGCTTCTGAGGAATAAATTCTCCATGCCAGTGCTATTCTGGAACCTGTGTGGCCACCATTACCATTCTAGAACAAAGAGCTCAGCTGCTTCCCCCTCAAGGCAAAGTTCCTGACATTTGCAATTCTGAGGCTGCAAAGGGTGGAGATGTCCTCAGGCCATTTTTTCAATTGTTCCTTCTCAGCAGTGGCGATCCTCTCAACTCTATCTTTGCAGTCCACAGCTTTATTGGTGCTTCCTTTCTGACCAAACTCACAACATTTTGAGCCATCTTGCTGGGTTCCTTGCTCTTGATTTGCAACATAAATCTGGCTAAATGCCCGCAGTAACAGCCATGCCGCTGCCCCAGTATTTGGCTGCTTTAAAATTTCTTTTGGGGGCTGGGGAGATAGCTCCGTGGCACAAGTGCCTGCCTGGCAAGTGCAAGGTCGTGAGTTTGAACCTCAGTTCCACCAAAAAAAAAAAAATAATAAATAATAATAATAATAATAATAATAATAATAATAAAAATAAAATTTCTTTTGAAAGATTCATCAGTCTACCATGCTTAAGCTCAGTCTCAGGCAAAGTCTCTGGACACATGCAAAAAGCAGATAACTTCTCTGCCAAGTCAAAACACAAATGATTTGGAGTCCAACAACCAATGGATTCCTTCCCAACAGAAACCTTCCCCAGCCTGGTATTTATAGGCTGGCTTTCTGTCAGCCTTCTGGTCTCCTGAGCTCTGACCAGAATCTTCCCTACATAAGAGCCTGAAGCTATTCCAGCTCTTTGCAAGTAGACAACATCTCTAACCTTTTCTGTTTTTTCCCATAAGCCATACCGAAAAGCTCCTATTCCACGTAGTGAGGTTTAGTCACAGCAACAACCTCACTCCTGGTACCAAATTCTGTCTTAGTTACTCTTCTCTTATTGCTGGAACACAACACCCAAAATGATAGAAGGAAAGGTTTCTTTCTTTCTTAATTTGTATTATTATGGCCGGTTTAGTCTGCCCTGGAGGTGGGGCTGGCCCAATGCGTGGTGCCAGGGATTGAACTGTCCCTGCAGTTGCATAAGCTTTCTTAAGCAGGTGCTTTAGACCACTGAGCCATCTTGCCAGCCTCAGAAAGGTTTATTTAGGTCACAGTTACTGGAGGATTTAGTCCATATTCAGCTAGCTCCAAGGCAGAGGGGCACATAGCAGAAAACAACCTTTCATGGTGGCAGGCAAAGAGCAACAGCACAAGAGAAGGGAGGATTAGCAGCAGCTCAAGCAGTGAATTTCTCCTCCTTCATTACATTGAAATGCAAATTACCTCCCCAGGAGAGGTGCAGCACTCACATCCACAATAATCAATCACAAATTCCAGAAGCTGCTCCATAACTGTATGAGGCTTTGAGTGGGGACACTCAGCACAAATCATAACAATAGTGAAGGCACATTCTGTTTTAGAAGACCATTGTATCAGCATATTCATTTTTAACCTTCAGTTTCAATTATCTGCCATTTGTGGCTTAGTTTCCAAAGTTAATTTGAGAGTTTTCTTTCAATAAAGAAATCTAATTTATCCTTGTGAATGTTGTCAAACTCATTTAAAAATATACACTGTGATCCCTGAGTCTTGAAATATCCTTTTAAGCTTTTCTAATGTGTCTATCATTAATGTAAGCTATCTATTAATTTTCCATACTCTACCAATTTTAACTTGCCTTTATAAGGAGATATGAAAAGCTAGACCATATTTTTCTGAATGAAAGTCAGTTTTTGTTTGTGTTTTTCCAAAGACATAAAGAATAGCAATTATAATTCTTTTCTAGAGAAAGAACGCCCTAAATTCATTAAGAAATGTATAGTTGTTTGCTTCCCAATATTGACAGATTTTGTAATTTTACCAGTGTTCCAACAGAAAGTCATGCCTATGGTCTGAGAATAACCTATGAGACTATCTTATTGGGCTGGACTAAGTCGCTGTCAATAACACGTGATCTAAATGTCTCCCTCCCCATCATGAAAGCAGCTTACTGCTCATTCTTTTGGTTTAATGAGATCTCTTTTTAAATAGAAACTATTAACTGAGGGTCATGTCATATTGTCACATCATAGCTGGTGAACACTTAGAGATTAGTCTGAGAATTTGATGAGCTAAGGATCAAAGACATAGGCTCTGAGTAATGAAATATAAAGCAATCATCAAAATAGACATGTGGAACTATATTTTCTTAGCAACCTTCTCTAACAGTATATTACATTTGCCATTGTTAGCATTTATTTAGAATTTCATTACATTTAGATAATTACCTTGCCTGGGTTATGTAAAGATCAGCATCTGAGGCAAAGTTTAGAGGTTAAGGCTTTATTGAAGGTACAGTGCCAGCTTAACAATTAAAGAGAAAAGAAAGATGAAGAAAGGAAGGAGAGCAGATATAAACAAAGTGGTATATTAGTGAACTGGCTGCATCTACTAGGAAAACACAACTAGTTTTCATACTAGCATCCTCCTCTAGATACTCATGTGGAGCCACTATTCCTGAAAATCACTTGTGGTGTCTAGAATAATTTATCTGCCATAATTCTCCAATTCCTATTTATTCTTCATCTAAGGTCACCTTGCAAGTGCCAGCTTCCTTATCCACTTCCAACTTAAGATATCCAGTCCCATCTAAGAGTTCCTGGAGACCCACAGTCAATTATGCAATGTTCCACAGACAGTGATAAGTGCTTGCGACATCTCAGCTCACCAAATTCCTCCCACGAATTCAATCAAGTCAGATCTGAGCCAGAAAAGCACACAAGATGGCCCATAAGCTGAAGCACAAAAGTAAGTGAATAGGATTCAGATTATGGTAATGGTAGACAAGATTACCTGGGTGAAGATGACCTATTCAAAGATAGAAGGCACATAAACAGATCGGACACTAAATTACTACCAGGTGTTTTTCTAAATAGACCATAACCTCCTTGATAGCAGGAATGTTGTCTTGCCACTTATGATTACCTTTGCACTTTTGGAATAGGCTTATGTTGAGTCACTATGTTTAGAAAAACCAATAGAAAAGTAGAGAAGAAAATGTTTCTCCTAAACTAATATTCCCTATAGATGGGTTAAGAATCATGCTTGGAAATCTGCTAGACATAAGAATATGTTTATATAACATGAAATCATTTACCTCATTTGATCTTGATGGTGAAAGTTGCTGTCAATTTCTGAAAATGAGGATAACAATGTTTCATTGCACTTTTGGGGAGTATGCAGATTGTGCTATGCCAGCTTGGTTAGATGGACTTTGTGTTGCCCCAGACACCTGTTTCCTGTATGTTTCAAGTTTTGGATTGCACCAAAGGGAACTAGCATCAAGCCTGGGAGTGAAGAGTGAGGCAGTACAAAAGAACTGCTCTTCCTGTTGCAGACTCTTGGTTAGCTGCAGCCACAGGCCACCACCAGAAGCTTAGCAGGAAACCCACAGAACCATGGCTAAGCGAAGCAGCCACCTCCAGGGTCCTCTCCTAGAGCTTCTACCTTGTCACCCATCTTTAAATGCTGGAAATACTTGCTTTAGATTTCTCTGCAAGCTCTGAGTCGTCATGCTGTCATCACTTCAAAGAACTCATACATCATACCTCTGACACTTTATTATCTGCTCCTCATTTTGCCCCCACCATACTAGAAATTGAACGATGTCCTTTTTACTGTGCTACATTCCCTTGTCTCCTTCCTCCTTTTAATATTATTAGTTCAAGATAGGGTCTAGCTAAGCTGCTAAGTTGCCCAGGATGACCACACACTTGCTCTCCTCCTGCCCCAGCCCCCAGTGCCCAACAGACTTCCACTTTCCCAGCTCCTGCTACTGCTACGCAATAAACCTGCCCTCCAGGGAAACCCTGGTGTGTAATTTTGCTGACTTTTGTGATATAAATTCTACAAACTCTCAAGGTACCAAGTTAAATCACTGAAGGCATAGCTGGGGAGAAAGGTGCATAGGTGCTCCCAAGATTCCCAGGAGCCTACTCCAGAGCTCGCCTCAACTCTATGCCCCGCATAGTGACTCTTCTTCTCGGACTGAACTGTGACTCATATAGGGAAATCAAAAGAGGGCAGGTACTGTGCACCATATAGCACATGGTACACAATAATTACTTAATAAATTAAAGTAATTATGTCATGTAAACTAACCTTCTTGTAGTATCTGGCTTTAAATCTGCTTATAACCACCAAAAAGTATCAATGCAGAAATAGAAGGATTTTTCGACTAATGCAGAACAATTTTTATATAGCTTAGCAAAAGGTTGTTGATTTTGCTATGAATTAAATAAACAAATTTTATTTCCTACCAAACAAATATGGATTGAGTAAACAACGGAATCTTTTGTATATATAGTACTAGAAAGTTATATTCTATGAATATTAATCAGCGGTGTTTTGAAGTTGATATTAAAATAACATCTCAGAAAAAAAGTTTCTGAATATCTGTCTAGAAGCTCCAAGCTCATTTTCAATAAATTTAATAACAGAAAAAGCCTGTGTAAATTTGAATTTAAACACTTCTCTTCCTCTCTTGTCTGTACTCTTAACTACACTCTTTTGGGCTCTGTCACTATGGACACAGAATGTAAAATGTGTTTCTCTCATCAGGGAAACATTTTGACGTACCGAATTTCTTTTCTTCCTAAGCTTACCAAATAACAATATAACCTATACTCATTTTTAATATTTACCTACTGCTATTATTATTATGCTATTATTACTACTATTGCTTTGTTTTTCTAGTTTTACTTTTTGTGGTATTTTTGATATTGGGAATTTAACCCAGGGTCTCACACATGTTAAGCTAGAGCATTATCGCTGAGCTATGGTCCCAGCACCCAACCAAAGGCTATAGATGTATAATGTTTCTTTGCTGAACTGAGAATGACTAAACCAATGCTCACTTTGAAATTAATTATAGATTAAGTATTAAATGACTTAGACCTTGAATACATACAATAAAATACTAAAGGACTCATTCTTCTTCATCTCAGAATTGGTGGAGCTTTAAGACAGCTGTTGCTAAGGGAAATGACTCTCCACAGATACCATGCAAATAATTTGTTCTTTTTTCTTTTGCCCTGTTGCCACATGATTTCCTGATCTTTTTTTTATTTTACAGAACTCTACGTGTGACACCATGGTGTTTTGCAAAAGATGCTGCTCCTTTATAGCAGACTTCTATTCAAATGTCAGAAAGTTTCCACCATCTCAGTCAACAATTGTTCAGCATTTACTTTTAAGTCATCAAGCTTATTTTTAAGAGATTTAGTTAGCTCTAAAGTGCACTCTCTACAAATAGCAGCTGCCTTTAAAAGGCCCTCAGAGATGACTTTTCTTTCTGCCTTTTAATCGCTCTGCCTCTTTGAACTGTACTCTGGCAATGGAAGGGTTTTACAAATCCTGGCTTGGGTGAAAGGGGCAGAAGCAGCAAACAATATCTAGGTTAAGTATAACCTGAACAAAAAGCCCCTTATTATACAGAACTCACAATCTTTGCGTTATTTCCTATACAAGCCTATCAGGAGTGAACACAGGGAAGTCATTTCAGCCCAAAGAAATAAAATGAGTGATAGTATGGTGAAGAAAGAAGGACTTTTGCAGTTCAGTACAGTACCAGGAAGTTCACCAAAGATAGAACTGAGAAGGTAGGGTTCACGATGTTACAAAGCAGAGTGCTATATTTTGTTCCTGATCTTGGATCAATGGCCTTTCCTTTGTCATCTGTAAACTAAGAACAGGTTGAGCTACATGAATAGGGCAAGAATGCAATGGAATCAAACCGAGGAACAGAGCAAAGTGACACCTCTTGCTTTAAACTTTGCAAAGCAAGACATCAGAATGGCTGCTTTCACACACTACTGCTTAGGTTTTGTCTAAGCTTTGGCTTTATTCAGCAGGAAAGGGGAATTGACTGGTTGTGCGTTAGCATGGAATTAATGTGAGCAAATTTTTATTTGACAGTAAGACTATAGTCAAAACCTCATCCAGGGTCACAGATTGACTAAAGCAACAATTACAACATTAAGAGAAAGGAAAGACTAAAAAGAAAGTGAATGCTTCCTCTAGTCTTGATGCTTGCTTTCGAAGAGTCAGAGGGCTTCTTGGGGTCTCTTGTGAAGCAGGGTATTTTCACTTTAATGAGAGAATAGAAAAGGATGTAATATGGGCAGGGGTAGGTGGAGCTCATCATTTGCTAGGCTGCTTTCAAGATGTCTATGGACTAAACCCTTAGACTAGGCACAAAAGGCAGTGGAGTCTACAGAGATCTCAGGTCCCTCTCTTTCCCTCTGAGCATGCCTGCTGTTGATCTGTGAAGGTCTCCTATATCTGCCCCTCCCTTAGAGTATGTCCAATTTCTGATCCTGGTTCTGTACTCAAAACTGTCTATTTAAGATCTTATGGACTCTCAGATCTTCAGTTCACATTTCTTTTCCAAAGTCCAGACCTTTAAATCTTACAAAGCATCTTCATCATCTGTCTCTCATGCCACACAAGTAAAATTTAATGGTGATCTCCCAACCCTCACCCCAGGACCTGCTTCTCTTTTGTCATGACTAGCAGAAGTCTGGGCTGACACACCCGCCAGTTCCTTCATGCCCAACATTTTTCTGGGTGCCAATTCTCACTGACTGTAACTCATGATTCCGTGTTCCCTTCCCTTATCCCCTTCTCCCCAGCATCAGTGGAGTCACTGTTGTGTCCTGCGTTTGTCCAAGCACTTCTTACATGGACTCTGCTTCTTGTATGGCTTCTTTCTCCCATTATCCTCTGCCAGGTGGCAGAAAGCTTTCTAAAATGTACATCTGATGAGGCTGTTACCCACATTTAAAACATTTGCAAATCTATATCCTTCAGAGGACAAACCACTAACAAGGCTCTGAGGCCGCTGAGGTTTGGGCTTTGTCCTCTCTTCAGCTTCATCTCATGAACCACAGTTGCTTTGGCTGCCTCTCTCCCCTCTGTGTTCCTTGGTGCTCTGCCCTCCAGCCTGATCTATCATTCCAGGTTTATGCATGATTCATCAAGGAGACCTTCCCTGACATCTTTAAGTAGAGCCCAGTTTTTCCTCACTCATCCCTAGTAGCATGTTGTACACCTCTCTCCTAGCACATTTCTCAGTGGTATACATGTTCTTCTTCCCAACATTTGAAATGGTGCTTGGAATACAGCTATAACTTAATGCATGTCCACTGAATCAATAAACAAACAGATATGTAGAAAAAAGTCACTCCTATACTCCCCTGGAAAACTCCTTATGATTCTTCATGCTCTCTTCTCAGTAAGCAGTATATTTATTTTCACTCAGAGCTCTCTAACAGTCAATGTGTAAAGAGAAACAATAAACAACAAGGTGGTCATTATCTAAAAAACAAAACGTTTCTTCTAAGACAAACTTTTTTTCTGGATAATAAACTTTAAAAAGAATTTATTACATGAATTTTTGAAGAAGAAGTATTAGACACCAGGATGAGCAGTATTTTTCGCCATTTTTATAGGATCTACAGGAATATTCTACCTTTCACTGTTCTAGGATTAAGGCTTTAAGAAAAGGTAAAGACTTAGCACTAATATACACTTCATAAAAGAGTTTTCACTAAGAAAAGCTATGTTAATGAACACAACCCTTAGGAGCTTTCCAGTGATCAAGAATATAGGTTAGCACCTTCCATGAAAGACTGTGCACCTCTAAGTCATATTTCTTAAACATCAATTGTCTCAGGCAAGCTTTGATAAGAACAAAGTGAAAGCTTTATGTAGGACTCTTTCATGAGAGACTAGGAAATGCTCCTTCATCAAAGGGTAGCTATTTGTAGTATGTAAACTATTGACTAAGAGAAGAATTTTCCTCAGTGAATAAAAATATAGAAAATGAACGCTCAGAATCTATAGGAGGAGAGGTTCTGGAATAACTGACCAACCGCACTGCTTGGCTTCATTGCACTGCATAGAGGTACTTGCAACAGTTAGCTGGGTGTGAGTTCATCTCTGGCCCACAAGCATACCCAGACATAAGAAAATCCAGGATGCTGTATCTGTGTGTCAAAAGATGCTATTCATTCCCCCAGACTCCACCTACAAGGACAAATGTGAACTCATCAGGAATTTTAAACCTCTAGCAACTGAAGCAGGAGTAAATTGCAAAAGGGGGAGTATGATATCTAAATAACTACTGATTCTTTGGGGTATTAAACACAATGGAAGAGTTCATTTTAGTCATTGCCCTGCTTCCAGGCAGCACGCGGAACTGAAGCTAACAGCTCCAATCAGGCAGGCATCAGGCCCAGCTCCACAGCTGCAGGCTTCGTCAGCTCCGGCTCCGTCATTGTTGTAACAAAAGGATCTGAGCACGGCAAAGTTGAGATTGAGGCACAGAATCATCATTAAAGGAATCATCTGAAACCAAGAAAGACTCTCACAGTGACGGGAAATAGAAGCCAAAAAGATCATTGCAATAATTATTTCTATAGCTAACTGCTAAATATTGAGGGCCCTGATAGAAAGAGAATGAAACTCTAGCTTCTAAAATCAAGCTGCTTTTTAAAAAACACACAGCAAAGCAGTTTTCTACAGTAAAGCAAGCTGGATATTGCTTCAGTATATTGATTGAAATAGAATCCAAACATATTGACTTATGTGTAATTAACAAAAGAGTTTAATTAATCTGCTGATTGAAAATGTCATCAATCTTATTTAAGTGAATTTTAATTCAAAGATAATATCATTATGAGTATTATGCTCAAGTAATTTCATTTAATTAATCATAAAACTTGTTCTCACATATGCCTTTAGCCTGAATAAATCATAAAATAGCTGACAAAATTTCTTTCTAGAAGAAAATTAAAGATATCAATTTGAAGCACTTTATTTTATATTATTGCTTTATGTGTTCTAAAGTGAAAATTAAATGTTATGAAAGAGATTTCTTTTCCTTTTCTTCTCTGCTTATAGACATATAGGATGATAATTCTTTGTAAGCATCCTTGAATCTCTGAATAGAATTTACTCAATTATTTTGAAGGAAAGTTTGTGTTTTCTCAGCATTGAGGAATATCTGACTTTTTTTCCAGAAGATCTGGCAGAAAAGCAAGGGCTGACTAGTGGATAATCATTCAACTGACAAATCTTCATCAGGTTGAATTACTGAAATGAAACTACTTCAGCAACTGCCATTTTCCTATGTAGCAAACTAAAACAAGCAAAATGTACTTTGGGTCCAAAAAGCAGATTCTCCCAGAGTCAAGTAGTGCACCCAAGCCAGGAGGGTACTAGTCAGCAATTGTTTCCTCCCAGCGATGCCCCAGCATCCTGGATGGCTCAACTGTCCCCATTTCTAGATGAATGTATTACAACCCCTAAGTCACCAGCATAGATTCATTAAATAATGATAGACCTTTTCAGAGTATTTTACAGAATACACGTCTTTAATATATTGAACGTCCTCCTTCCACAGCCCTGAGAAAGATGAACTGTGTGAAGATTTAAAAAAGGTGGCTATTGATACAGGCCTAAGGTGGAGACTTTTAATAAATACCACTTAGTAGTAATTGAACAGCTTTAGTGAGTGAAAAGCAGGAAGAAGTAAGGCTGGGACTGGAAGGAGGAAGTGTGTTTAGGAGGAAATGTGGGAAAGAAATAAGCAGACGACAATTGAGCAGAGTTATTCCCTTGCACCTCCCTCTTCCCAAAGCATGAATCAACTTGGGGCTTATACAGGGAGTCCTAATTAAAGTAAAACTCACTAGCTCCTTGATCCTGTTATCCTCAGTAATCAGAATGCCAAGAGCTCATCATTAGACTGAAGAGGAACAAATCTAACATTGACAATTTTCAGGACGCTGGATTGTCCCAACTTGATTTCCTAAAATAAATATACAGACCCAATCATCTCTTTTCTCTTTCACAAGAAAAGCTTAAAATATGAGGTAATCTGAATATCCTTTCCCTTCATAAGTTCTGAATCCCTTTAAATTAATGCATGAAAGTTCTAGGAGATTCTCCATGAAATGATGTGCTCATAGCCAGCATATTTTCCAGTCAAGATGAAATGACTCTTACCTTTATTAAATTGCATTTAATAAGTATTTATTGAGCACCCTTTATTGCCAAGGTGATACCTACTGAGCTGTAGGAAAATCATGTAGAAAATAGTATTAACCTTTAAAAACTGTGCTGATGGGAGGCTGAAAATGGAGAATAAAGTAAAACAAATATAGACACACTAGCAAATAACCTTAAATAATGTAGTAGCAATAACAATATACAAATGAAAGATCCAACTAAACTGGTATATAGCATGCACCTATTATCTCAGCACTGTAGGAAGCTGAGGCCAAAAAAGGCCAACCTAGGAAATTTAGCAAGACCTTGTCTTGAGGATAAAAATTAAAAATGTATGGAGTTGTAGCTCAGTGTAGCCTTGGATGTCACACACACACACACACACGCACACACACACACACGGTGGGGGGAGACATAAGATGGTAGAGATGAAGAATTGATTCTTGGTTTTATTGGGGATATTCATTTAAAAATCATGTCATTCACTGTGCATTCACTGTCATTCACTGAGCTATGTGCTATGCTAGACAGTACACAGTTTAAAAAAAAAAAAAAGAAAGAAACTGGAAAAATAATAAAGTCCTGGCATGACTGGGAGGTATTTTTATTCCTTTCAGAGGCTTATATTACATGTTTTCTACATGGTCACTACTACATGAAAGTGTCAGATTTTATTTTCTTGATAAACAGAAGGAAAAAATGTGTTTCTTGTTTTAACCCCCATTGTCCAGATAACTACTGAGTAAAGAAATTTTCATTATTATGTTTCATTTTGTATTATTTTATTTTAATTTTCATGCTGAGGATTGAACCCAGGCCTCAGTATGCTAAGCACATGCTCTACCACTGAGCTACATAGTGAGCTTTGCCTTTGTTATAATTATTATTCTTTTGTATCTGTAATGTGTTTTGCTTTCCATATCCTGTAAAAGCTTTTCTATTTTCTATTTGTCTGCTGCATATTCATCTGCAGAAGTTTTGGTTCATTCTTGACACTGATCCTTGCTCCTGTACATAGGAAGTGATATCTCCTGTACCTTTTTTCTAAATTGGTTTATGGAATGCTTCACCAAATAGAGTCTCATTTATCTTTCATTTTTTTATAAATTGTCTTTTTATTTTTTAAAAAATTCTGTTTATTATTATTATTATTATTATTATTATTATTATTTTAATATGTTTGGTACAGGGTATTCCAGGATCTTACTACACAGATCAGACTCAGTGATTCTCCTGTTTTCAGCCTCCCAAGCTCTGGGATTACATGAGCAGCTGCCACCACTCCCAGTCTCAATCATGGTCTCAGCGTGTCCTGGGGTCTGGGCAGGGGGCAGGCACAGCACGCCAGGGATGGAACCCCTGCTGCTGGGATCTATCTAAGCAGGTGCTTCAGTTCGCTGAACTACCTGACCAGTCTTTTAATTGTGCTTTTAGAAATTTTAAAAGAATTTCTATCTGACCCAAATTCATTCTTTGTAAAGCTTTCCAACATGTTTTTCCTAATTGATTTAGAGTTTCATTTTCACATTTTTTTTTTGCCTGAAATGCATTTGTTTATGGCATGAATAAATAATTGAATCTCCATTTGTTTTTCTTGCATAAAGTAATTTGTCTTAACAATATGAGCTTTATGCCACATTTTCTCTCCACTGATCTGATGTGACTTCAGTAAACCAAGTTCCATGTCTAAGTCAGTTGCTATTCCACTGCTTTACTTACAAATTCCTCTACCAACTGTGTTATTTTTCAGTAGAATAGCTTGATAGCAAATCTGCAAGAAGATTCCTCTTTTCTTTCAACTTAGCATCCCTTTTTTTAGCATGAATGTTAAGATCACTTTGCAAGTCATTGGCAATGTTCTATTGAGATTTTGGTTAACACTGAGGTTGCATTACTCTTACAGAAAAGTTAGAGGATAATTTCATCTTTACTTTCTCTCTTCCCACATATGAGCATGATACATTTCTCATTTATTCAAGTCTTCTATGTTCAACGGTAATATGCCCTATTCCATAAAGACCTTATATATTTTATTATTTTGTTCAAGCATGTTTTCATTTTTATTAATTTTGTTAGTAACATTTCGTTTCATATTACATTCATAGTGTTATAATTTGTCCATTTCCCCTTATAACTCTAACTCTTTAATTTAGGCCTATGTAGTTAGATACACATTCTTTGTGGGCTATTCCCATTATTTGTATAACATTTTCCTCTGTGTATTTTGTAAGTGTATTTATCTTACACTCTAGTTTGTCTGTCATTAATATTGTCACACCAGATCTCTTTTTGTCTAATCATTACCTGGTATAACTTTTTCCTTCACTTAATTCTAATCACTCCATACTCTTTGTTACTTTAAGAGATATTTCTTCAAATCATATATCTGTACATTGGTGAATTGCTGTGTGTGTGTGTGTGTATCCATGTGTATCCGTGTGTGTGTGTGTGTGTTTAACTTTTAACTCCTAAAATCCTAATTATTAATATGTGAGCTTGATTTCTTTGCTTTGCATTTGATTGCTAAGTACTTCTTGTAACAATGAGAACATTTTAAGCTGCAGCTAATAACCTCAACTGTTACTGTCTTTAACAGTAAGGACATCCATGCTCGTCCAGGACAGGGAATCCAAAGTGAGGGCAAGTTCATGATGGAGTGTGAGCCATGGTTCCTGTAATGTCATAAAGGAGCTATGTGTCTCCCTTCTCTCCTTTGCCAACTTCTGTTTCTACCCAAAGCTTATTCCCCTTGTGGCTTCAGGGAGGCTTCTGGAGTCAAGAGGAGCCAGAAAAAACTATACCCTGCAGAGTCAAGAGAAATTGCATCCTCTAGTTGGAATACGCCAGTTTAAAACATGAATCCCCTCATTCTCCCTGCCCTCAGAGCCCTCTGGACAGCATCACTGTTGGCTTGAGCTTGAGCTGTGGTCTCCTGTGTAAAGTTGATGTTAACATGCAGTGTCAGGCAGTGGGGATAGCTGAGTGGTCTAAGCACCTGTCTGGTAAGCTTAAGGACCCCAGTTCTATCTCCAGTACCAGGTGTTTTGTTGTCCCCGTATTCCCTATTGGGCCACCTGTAATACCATCACTGGGAGGCTGAGACAGGATGATCACTACGAGTTTGAGCTGAGTAGGGAGACTCTATACCAAATAAATAAATAAATAAATAAATAAATTTTAAAAACATGCAGAGTATCCTCCATGTCTGTACTACGAAGACTTATTTCTGCTATCATATCTGGTGCCTTCTACTTTCTGTGCTTTTGTTCTACTTCATTTATTCTTTGGTCCTAGTTTCTGTTAATTGACTATATTTTGCTTTACCCTTCTTCATGCATTAAAAGTTATACAGGTTATGTAAATTCCATTAGTAATTATACCTAAATTTTAACACCTTTCATATATATGTGAAATACATATGCATATATAGTAACAAAGGAAGAGAAAGATATTTAAATTTTATTACTAAAGCCCAAAGTTAATATATATCTATCTTCCCTTCAAAGTATATTAAGATTTGTGTGTAACAAATTCCTTTCAGAAATGGTGCTATTATGTCTGGTTTGTTCATTTCTGTTTGTGTTTGATACTTTGATTCTATTTTAAGTATATGTTATGCACAATTTTGTTTTTATTATTATTGATTTCCATGTAAATTTAGATTTTCCACTATAATTTATGTGTTCCTTTTACATCTTACATCCCATTACTTCCTTCTCTAAATATTGTTTTTCAAATCAAACCCCAAGATTTAATAAGCCTTTTTATTGAGTGCAGTCCAAATCTTAAAGTCCTAAAAATATCTTTATTTTGCTTTAACTCTTCTATTTTATTTTTAGAGTTGGGAAAATAAGCATATGATATAAGTATAAAATATCTTCCCCCTAAGCAATAGATTGACTCAATATATTTGTTTTTAACATTTTAAAATATATTTCATAAAGTATAAATTTCAATACCTAAGGACAATTACTGCTGTTAAGAAGTAAGCAGCCGATCTTATTGGGATATTGCAGTTAACCTTGTTATTTTTCTCCTCCATTGGCTTTTAGAATTCTCCATTATTCTTGGTATTCTGCACTTGGACCATGAAGTATTCTAGGGAATATCTATGAAACTCTATAGATATTTCCTATATACTGAGTTGAGTAGGAAAACCATATTTCAAAAATAAACCAATAAATAAAATACATAACAAATTTTAAAAATATGCAGAGTCAGCCTCCATGTCTGTATTGACTTATTTCTGCCATAATATCCAGTCTTCTTCCATTTGCTATATATATATATATATATATATATATATATATATATAATCTTTTACCTTATTTATTTATATACCTTTTACCCTTCTACTTGGCTAGATTTACAGTTGTCTTACCCAGGTACTCTAGGTGGGACTGGCTCTGAGCCAGATGTTAAATATATGGTCTTGGAGTTCTTGGTTCACACATGTAGCATGAACTTGGATGCCACACCCAGACAGGGTGCAGCCTTTGAGTCATAACCTTGCCCTGGAAAGACTGTCCCCAGCACTTGTCCAGTAGTAGCTCGCTTCAGTAGGCAGTGATTTTTTTTATCTCTCTATGAGAGGAAAGCAAGCATATCAGTAGCCCAAAGCCTCCTACAGAACATGAAATTTCAACCGGGAGCTTGTAGGCTTAACTATGTCCCTACAATGATGTCAAAACAAAGCTGTTAATGCCTCTACTGATCCTAGACCTCCCTAGGCAGCATCATTTTGTTTCCTACTCACCTATCTGGGTTATTTTTTTCTCTCTCTCTAGCATCGGCCAGTTCTACTCTTATTTTTAGATGTGACTCTTTGCTTTCACTTTTTAAAAATGTTTTCTACAAATGCAACCTGGACATATTTGCGGGGTGGGCAGGCTCAGCCCACACTCAGAGCTGGACTGGCACAGCCAGAGATTGAACATAGTCCCCGGCACCAGGCTAAGTTTGCCTAAGTAGGTGCTTTAGACCATTGAGCTATCTCACCAGCCCTGGAAACATACGTAAGAGTGTTGAAACCACTTTTATCAAGAAATTCCTCCTGACTTAAGGTCAGCAAAGCTGGAAACCTGAGAATCACACAGGATATTTCTCTCTAATTCTATCAGTTATAGATCTCTATTTATTGTATTCTTAAAATTACCTCAATTTTCCAAGAATGGTAATACATTTTTGTAATCTCAGCTACTCAGAAGGCTGAATCAAGAGGGTCACAAGTCCAAGACCAATTTGGGTACCTTAGATAGATCCTTTCTCAAAATAAAATAAAAAGGGCTGGTAGCATAGTGCAGTGTCCAACTTGGCTCAATCTCCAGTAATGTGCACACAGGCACACACACATGCGCACTTGTGTGCACACATATACACACAGTCACACAACCAATTTCACACCCTTTTTCCTACTCCTAATGTTTATCTTAGGCTATTCCCTTTCTCTACCTGAAAGCCCCTTCTCCACTGTAAAACCTTAGAAGCTATGGGTCGTATTTTGACAAACAAGGTAACATCACATATGCTCAGGACATGGTGTTTATATAGCTGTCTTTCCACTATCGTATTCCCTCCCCACTGGTAACCTCACATCTGACCAGAACTTAAAATTTCTTGAACTTACTTCTATTTATTCTGCCTGAAATATAGCCTGTTGCCCTTTTCTGTCTAGTGATCAATGTTTATTTCAACCACTTTCTGTCTAGTGATCAACCTTTTTAGTTTCTTTTCCAATATTAAAGTACCTCTGTTACCACTTTTGTTTGTCACATATTGTTGGTTCTTATCCTTGCTGAGGGAATAAATTTCTCAGCGGCTGCCCCGTCATCTTCTTGCCCAGTGACTGACTAGAGAATGGGTTCGCAATGGTCAAGTAGAGGAGAGGGAATGTGTGCACCAATGGAGAAGCACTGGAAGAATACAGGGATTGGAACGCAGCAACAGCAACAACGACGACATCAACAACAATGGTCAAGACTGAACTTGAAAAGTTCTACACTTTAACTTGGTTATATTAAATTGTGCTTTAGGAGGCCAGACATGGAGAAGATGGTAAGAGCTCCTAGCGAGTGGCCTAAGGATAACATGAGTAAGATGCAGGCACCTGAAGTGGTGCCAAACACAGGCCCAGTGGGTAGCTGCCAAGTGACAGAGCTGAAAGAAAGCCTTACAGTGGACTTTAGGAATGGAAATGGTTTAAGTTCAGAGGTGGAGGGTAAGGCAAACAATTCCCAAGTTAGCAAGCAGGTATGTATGCAGGGAAGAAAAGTCTTCCATAGGCAATACGTGGGAACTATTGTATGAAATGAAGCTCTAGTTACCTTAGAAGCAAGGTTTCTCTGAAACTTGAATTGGGTAAAATGCTTTACGAATGTTCAGACAAAGAAGTCAGTGCTAATTTTTACCAAGAGCATTTGGTGTTGCATACTATTAGTTAGCTAAGGCTGCTGAAATAAAATACCACAAGCACAGTGGCTTAAACAATACAAGTTTATTGTCTTATTGTTGTGGAGATCAGAATATCAAAATCAAAGGATCAGTAAGTTTGATTCTTCTTCAAGGCTATGAGCAAGAGTGTTCTGCTGCTGTCCCTTAGCCTCTGGTAATTTGCTGGCCATCTTTGACATTTCTCAGCTTTTAGGATCTTCCTGATCTCAGATTTCAGCTTCACATGCATTGTCCTTGGTGTATGTCTATCTACATAGTTCTTCTTTTAATAATGACACTAGACATGTTTAATTAGGGATCAGTGCTACACTAGTAATTCATTAATTACATCTTACCTTCTAAGTAGCAGCCCATTCTGAGATACTGACAGTTAAGACTTCAAGACAGGAGTTTGGCCAGGAAATAATTCAAGCTATGACATACGTGGCGTGGAAAATGTAGCAGAACCAGTACCTTACTAAGCAGAGTTTAGGTAAGATTAATCTAGAAAATCGTATGTATCAAGAGGTTCAGGTGGTATGGGGCTAAGTAAGGTAGAGGATTGCTTACCGACTCTCTAGGATACACTATTAGGGCAGTAATAATAATGTAACAGCAATTTTACAAATAAGAAAACAGATTTCTGATCATTTAAGGCACTTGTTCAAAGTGACCACATTGTGATTCAAGCCAAGGTCTACCCCGCTAAAAAAGTCATTTCTCTCCACTCCAACTTGCTGTTTCCCAAAAGAATAAGGACGTTGTTATCATGAAATTCTTCCTGTGGAAATAGTGGGTCCCTTCACTAATGCCTAATCCATGCTAAAAAGTGGATGAGATTTGAAACAAAGCAAAGCCAATAAGGCTTCCTTCTTTTTACTGAAATAAATCTATTTAATACATATGAAACACTCCTGGTTAAATGTTTACCTTTTGAACCCTATACCGAAGGAAATGGTTTTCTGAAGCTCTGGCTAATCTTTCAGCAAACTGTCAAACTAAAAACTTGGGTGCTTCTTGATGAGGATTTTAACTGCACTATTGATTATAGTGCAGCTAGAAACCATTTTCAGTCTTATCTTCATATGATTTAATTGACATTGAGAGTTATTTTAATTGAAACGTTAGACTTTCTCAGTAGAACTACCCTTTGTTTCTAGTGAGGCAATCTAGCTTTTATGCCTTTAATCGCCATCTGTTGTTCAATAAATGTCAAATTGTTCCTAATGGTCTCTCTAAGCATAGGGTTGGTTTTTTTAATTTGCTTTTGTACTCAGTGTTCGTTACGGGCAAATGAGTCCTTGCCGTAAAAGAGTGCCATTTCTCATGGTGTTTCAGTCCCTTTAGAAGGGAAAAGTGATTGGAAATAAAGAGACAGGAGAAATGCTTCTTCTTTTTTAAATTCTTCTCAGCATGGAGAGATTTTGAAAGTCTATAAAAATATTTCCTCTCAGTAGTGCTGAATGATTTTATTCTCATTTAAAACATAAAAAGAACAGAAATTTCTAAAAGTCCTGCAGTCACTTGAATTGTCCGGAATGGTAGGAGCTAATTCATTATATAATGTAGTGAGGAGAATCCACTCACTGTACACAGCCAAGTGTAAGATGTACAGAGAGACCTTGGCTTCCTAAGCCAGCCAACAGGGGTTGCACTTTTTTTTTAATTTGCAAGCTTAAACGAATTGTGGGGATAAAGAAGAAAACAATATAAAATCTCTGTTACCCAGGACCTCCCAGTGGACTCTGTACTGACAAACCTACTCTCTAGAGGTAGAGGAAGATGATGGCCACTGACTTCAAATGACATTTAATAGTGGGAAAGAGCAAGAGGAGCTCCCTGGGTAGATGCAGAAGGTAATTTGAAGAGACATAAGAGGGTTTTGCTCTTCCTTGTTAACTCACCTACATAGAGCATCCTCCATGAAAGGTCATCTTTCAGGTTAGCTGACCAAATGCCATGTGTTCAGTGGATCTTTCTATAAGGGTTATATAGCTGTTGGGAAAGAGCAGACCATTTCTTAAAACATGTGTGTCAGGTCATAAACAGTTTTCTAGCTGAGAAATATGCTTGATTGCTTAGATCAGGGTTTAAAATATTCTGCAAGAGCTGAGAAATATATTCGAAGAGGTAATTAGAATTGGTTGAAATACAGGGTTATAAATGGGGACTGGTGAGGTTTTACAAGAAACGGATCATAACTCAACATTCTAATGACTTTTTCTTTGGAGAAGGTCAGCAAAGCTATTAACAAGGGAAGTGGGCACGCAGAGTTCTCTATTCCAGGCTGTGACTGAACTTTGAACAAAGTACTTCCGTCAGGATTCTGACTCTAATTATCTAGGCTGGCTGCCTTTTCTCAAGAACAAACGCTGAGAGGGGCTGAATGGACAGTCGGGCTTCTGAATGCCCTTCTGCTCTTCTCTAGCACTCATCCCCCAAGGGGACAAGAATAAAGATGCTGACAAGTTCACTTTTAGGCACCATAACCAGCAACACAGCAAATTATTGGGAAGAGTACTCCAATACCCACGTAGAATTTCCCATGCTAAAAGCAGAACAAAACAAAAACAAATAAGACTTAATCACAGTTCTCTAGCTACCTGACCTCTGCCCTAAGAAATAAGTAAATATACCAATGGACCATGGGATCACAGTAGATTTAAATCAAAGCTCTATCCCTAGTGCTCCAGTTAAAAAACAAAACAAACAAACAAAAAAACCCCGAAGTTTTTAGAAGGGCCTCACAGTAACTCTGAGAGTAAAATTCAAATTGTAGTCTCTCATAGCTGAAGCCAGCGATATGGGAGTTGAAGGGGCAGAGTATTCCTTTTAGACTCTTGTTTTCTCTATAAAGTATCTGTCCTATGCTTTAGTCTCTAGATTCCAAAACAGACTTGGAGTAAGCTTGACGTTACACTACCTTGAGAGCCCAGGGGCCAACAAAGCACATGTGGAGTTGCAGCTCCTCCCTGGTACCCTCACTAAACTGAATTTGGCTTAGAAATCCAGAACTAAAGTTCTGTCCAAAGTCAATATTGTGAAGGACACAAAGGAAACGTGTCTGGAGCCATCTTTATTCCATTACAACATCCCTCAATAATGTTCATTCCTGGCATCCTGAATTTATATACTCATTTGCTTCATAATTACTCCCTATATGATTCTGCACATATCCTCTGGCTGATTATCTGATTCCAATATTTCTTTTGATTTCAACCCTAGAGCCTTATGTTGCACTTAACCCTTATTGCTTGCAACACTTATAAAATTGTAGGATTAATAGATGGTGCCGTCTAACCTACCTCTGTAACCTACCTCCCTTTTATGAGTGGTGCTCCTGACCTCCTCAGGGCTCACACATCACCTGTTTTAGCTCATCCAATATTCATTGATTTTCTTACCTCCTGAGTTGGTCACCATGTGATCATACTCTGGAGATAATTTTCTACAGCTAAGATAACAGTACTATACTGTCTTCTTTACTCTTTGAAGGTGTTTATTATGAGAAGATACCAGACGAGCTTCTTCAGAGATCCTGCTGTTAAGAATTCTAAAGGTTAAGGCTTCCAGTAAACTGTGATTAGGGGGAAAGCATTAGAATAACTGCATAATCATTCACTATATTTAGCAAGCTGGATTTGAAAATAACCTGGCATTTGTGCTGTGCCATCTTCTTCAGCATCTTAGCAAGTCTCCTGGTCAGAAAATGTGACACTCTGCCAGCCCAGCACCTGGAGTAGGGCTACCGACCTAAAATATCTCAGCATCTCTCATAATGAAATGCAGTCCAACTCCAAACTAAAAAGAAAGGAAACGACTTACTATAAAATGCTTGGGTGAAGTACTGCTCGTTCATAAAGCAAAGCTGTTAAATAAAATTTCACAAGTCTCTTCTTCCCTTGGGTTCATGTATAATACATCCTCATTTCTTCCATTGTTCAAGATCCAGTAGTGATAGGCCTGGGATAGGAGGAGTTTGTATCTTCCCCAGGCAGAGGCAGTGTGCTCGTTTTTGTGTGGTTTGTGTAGTGATATGAGTCAGTTATTGTCCCAAGGGAGCAAGGAACAAAGAATAGAGTCTGAGGAAACTGGCCCCTTGTAATTCCAGCAAGATGGAGACAAGGTAACAGATTCCTGGAGGCAGCACCCTGTCTGTTCTTTGTTCCTTTGTCTTGGAAGTTACCAACTAGTGACAAGTAAACTTAAGTTTGGTGAATGTCTGAAGGCACTGTAAACAACAGCTTGCTTGCACCAAATTAATTACTTATGCACATTCCTCAGCCTGTTTTTAGCCCTCAATAAATGTGAGACGTTTCAGTGGCTCAAGGCTCACTTAGAGTCAGACCAAGGAAAGGGTCCGGGTGAGACTTCTGAGGCTATATCAATCCATTTGTACCTTGCATTTATTTCAGCTCTGACTGATACGTGCAACCATTTGTCCACCCTCCATGAAAGCCTGTGAAATGTTTAATATATGTATCAATTAGATTCAGTGAGATGCTTTGCTGTTATTTAACTTCTACTTCACAAATGAAAAAATTGAGGTACAGAGAGGTTAAGAGAATTATCCAAGATTGATAGTTTTTTCACAGCAGGGAAACAGGCAGAAAGGAAAAGGGAAAGGGGCTTTATTATCTTTGAGGACACTGAGAGAATCTGGAGAAGATAAAGAATTCTCTGCATTGAAACAAAGGGAGATGGAGGCTTTTATGGCATTTTGCCACGGGTGGTGTTTGAAGGAGATGTTTAGATATACCTGAGGTGGCAGGAAAGATGAAAGGAAATTGAACCCTGGGCTGAGTTGGAGAAGAAGGGGAGGTAGTCTAGGAAGATAAACTGTTGTTTTAAGGGCCTCAGCCATATTACGGGACCACCATAATGATTCAGCAATTCATACTGGGCCAGAACCTATCAAAGATCACAGTAATAAGCTGCTGGTCTTTAACACTAAGTAATCTGACTCCCAATGCATGTTTCCTACCTCTGACATATTGTACCTTTCAAAAACATTTTGTTACCGCCAAACCTCACTTCTTAGGGGATTCTGGGACCAAATGGTTAGGTACAGCTCCTGAGAAGCAATTGAAGGTCCTGCCTGAACTCCAGCTGTGTCTATGTGTAACTGGTGGGTCACAGACTTCTGGGAAAACAAGAAAGACAGGGCAGGGACAGGCTGATCTCCTAGGTGCTAAATGGTAACTGTGAGGGCTGCTGGCTGGGGTTTTCAGACGCCTTTTCTCAGTTTGCAGGATTTCATCACCAGTGTGGGGTGCACCACTGAGAGATCCCTAATTTCCACCACACCAGCTCCATCTTTAGCTTCCTCTCACGTGGGTGTCAGGGTGGAATTTTGATGAAATATAGAGATTCATAGCTCAAAAAGGTTTGGAAACCACTGAAGTAAGAATAATCCCACAGGTGTCAAATTTGTGAATTGTCAAACCTTTTTCATGACTGCTTTACACTGTCCAATACTCCTAGAGAGAACAGACAGGCAGGCGTGGAAGCCCCGGGCACAGACTGGAACTGTACGGCTGCCCGTTACCACTCTCAGGGACTGGTGCCTGTCCTACTGAGAAAACAGAATTCGTAAGTGAAGCAGATGCATTAGGGAGAATCGTGATTTGATCTTCAGCCCAGGCAGGCAAGCCTAAAGAGTGTTTAAAGGTAAATGAAAATACGATGAAACTGTGAGAGCTTTTCCAGCAAGCACGAAGTATTTTGATATCCACTTCTTCCCTGTCTTCAAAATACCATTATTTAGTTACATAATACTACCCTGAGGTCTTTTTTCCTATTTCTTGCCTGCTTGCCTAAGCCCTGTGCAATGTTTAAGAATATCCACAAACAGGCGTAAGTACATGCATGCTTATACGTGTGTGCACGCGCATGCGCACGTGCATGCTTGCGTGCACGCATTGGTGATTTAAAGTACACTAGTCAGATTACCTACCCTGAGTACATGTCTCAGCAGGGATTCCATGGAGCAGAGAACCAACTCACACCCAGTGTCATAACTGATCATACTGAAGGTACCTCAGATTTACAGACTCAGTGGGCAACAAAGCAGGTGGGCAGTGGGCAATGCTCAGGACCCGACTGTAGGGGTGGGCTCCTATCCCAGTTCTGCAGTATACAAGCTGTGGGACACTGGCAAGCATCCTAGGTAAATGTCTATGTCCCAGGCTTATTATCCTGTAAAATGGGAATAGGAATAGTGTGTTTGGTGGGATTGCTCTTCTAAGCACAAAGTGCTGGCAAATGGTGAGACTTCCGGAGCATTAGCCATATATAGCTCTAGAAGTGCCTGCCAGCCCCCTCGGGCCTTGCTGTCTTGGCCCAGTCCTAATTCTACTTCCACTCCTAAAAAAGCTCCTGGCTGCTGTTGCTGTGGAGTGCAAATGCCCACAGTTAAACCAGAAGATTAGCAGAAATTCTTGATGGAGACAATCAGTAGTTACAGGGCTCCTGGGGGCGCCTGCCGCTTCATTAGGCTTTCTTCCTGGCATAACTTAAAATTGAAAAGGCTGCCCCAAGCATTTTGTGATCAGAACAAATATTTTTCATTCACCCACCACATACTTATTTAGCACATTTTAAAAATCCTAGCCAGCACTGTGTAAATGGTTCCCATACAGATGCTGTACTGAGTGCTTTCCCTTTACTCACAGCAAGGCTATAATGTCATTGCTCACATTTTCCCCAGGAGGCTCAGGAAGGTGAGGGACAAGCCTCGGGTCACACCATCTGTGGCAGAGCTAAGCAGCCTCAGTGATATAGCCCAGCCTTTAGCCATCTTCCTGACCTCCAAAGAAAGTAGCCTCAAACCCAAATGTGAACTGGTGAAATCGTCCATGCTTCCCTGTTCTTCTCCACACCCACTGCGTTCCCTTATGTGAAATGGGAGCTTGCAGATCTCAGCTCCTTTCTGTCTAACTCATGGGAGGAAGTCCAAAGGCTTCAGTCTATCCAGTAAAACCAGAAGATAGCAGTGCTAGAGCAAGCACTGCTATTTAGTTACACAAAATCCAGGCTTCAGTTTAAACTTTGCACACAAAGCCCCTCTAATCTCTCTACCACCACATTCAGACCTCAAGTATAAAGAGGAGCTTCTTTATTTTCAAGCTATACAGATGCAGTGGTGATAAAAATTGGGTGTAGCTGTGTTAGTATTTTTTTTTTTTTCTATTCAGGTAGCTGTTTGGGGTTGGTTCAAACAGGCACTTTTTTCTGTCAAGGAAAGTAAAATTCATGTTTATTGTAATTTATAGCATTTTATCAATCACACAATAATACTAGGCCCCAGATATAGATAGCATAATACTAATCAAAGGCCTCTAAAGTAATTTACAATGATATCAACACATACACACACACACACACACACACACACACACACACACACACACACACATGAAGTGAAAGAGGCAGACAAATACAGTAGAAAACTCAAGTTCACCTAGGTGGTTTACTATCAGAGTTCCATTCCTGATCAATGAAATTCACAAAGCTAACATTTCATACAGTGCTTCAAAAATTTTATTAACAACAATAACAACAAATCCATAGAAAAAATCATGTGATTAAAACCATTTCAAGCACAGAAACCCAGGAAGAAGGCCCAGGGCCATTGTCCTCTGGGGTCTTAGGCTCCCAAGGGCTCTGCTGTCCATCGACACTGGGGACACGTTGGTTTGCCGCATCTCCACTCAGCAGGGAAGCCTCCCGTCCATGACTCTAGAAGCACGGAATAAAATGTCTGCAGAATAACAGAGGTTAACTTACTAGATACTATGATCTTAAAAGAATGTTCAAAACGTTGCCCAGAATACAAAACATAAACAAAGAAGAACATCTCTTACAAAGAAGAAACAAACAAAAGACAAAACTTTCTTTTCATTGAACAAAAAGAAACTAGTAGTATAAATGCATAAATGAAAAACAACCATAGAAATAAGAAATATTTTATAAATATCTACTCATGTTACATTAAAGGAGATAAAGACAAGACACGGAATGTTCCAGCCCTCTCAGGTCTGCTCAGTCAGTGGCACCTGCTCAGGGGTGGCCCTTCGAACTTACTCTTCTCAGCAATCCCCATCAACTCACCCGTTCTCCACTGGAAGCTGGTGGTAAACAAACCCACTTGTACACCGGGGCCTGGTGCTTCAAGCCAGTGTTAGGGGTTGTGGCTCTGCCCTTTGCTGAGTGAGAGGCTTAGGGTCCATTCATGCCCCTCTCTGAACTTTAGCTTCATCATCTATTAGATGGTTGATGGTTACCATAGAACTTATTTCATAAGACTATTGTGAAGTAGAATATACAAAATATTTAGTAAATACAATATTTAATTTACTCAAACCATCTGGTTTTCATCCTCCATGCATTTTCTCTTTCTAGTACAATTTAAAATTGAAATGGTTGAATAACAATTTTGGCAATAGTTATAAGCAAAGTTCTGAAACAGGTGAAGCTAAAACAACAAATGCTACCTGCAGAGAATCAGAACTGAGTTCACTTGTAGTTAGTAGTGCAGAGAAATCTACATGTGAGAAGAGCTCAGTGGTTTTCACTTCTTCTGGGTCAAAGCTTTGGGTGATGTCCACTGTGGGAACCACTCTCCTTAGAGACCTCATCACAACTTTAAGATTATACTAATGGCTAAGGAGCCCAAAAAGATGAGTAGAGAGGAAATAGCAAGCAACTAGGTCTTTAGGTTTTCACAGTGCAGTTTATCCATCTGTAGGAAGTGTTCTCCTATGAGGAAGCACTGCCTCAGTAACCCCTGCTCCATGTGGTGGAGGTCACGGATGACATCACTAATCAACCACACATCTTTCTGACTGAGAAAATCCTACCCTAACCCAGGTTATCAACTCAGGTATCAACGATCAGTCAGTTAAATCAATGTGTGGCTCCTGCTTTAGACATCTCAGAGTCATACTCAAAAAGGTCAAAGCTCAGAGAAGCATGGGGAATTCCTGGCATGTCTGCCCAAGGCCTAGCCTCTGAGTTTTGGTTTCCTATCTGAAGACAACCTTGTCTCCAACTGAATGAACTGCCTGGGACAATTGGCCTTCTAGGAGTCAACACTTGCTCGCAGAGCTGTCTATCTGCACTCATCAGCTCTGAGCCACACATCCATGTGAGTGTCAGTAAGAGAAAGGTACTTACAGGAACCTCCATCTCTCTTCTGGATCCAGAATCAACACCAGGGATTGGTAGGACTGGCTGAACATAGACATTTCTTCATGTGGTCATAAATTTACTCTGCTGGGATATTCACTGGGGATAAATAAAATTGCAAGCTTGCACTCCAAACATGGCAGACTTTAATCCACATACAGTGTGTGCCATACTATACTGCCACCAAATTCTACAAGCAACGAGGAAAACAAAATCCCTAACACTAGGTCAGCTCTCATTGAAGCATGTAAAGCTTCTGGTTCTTAGGGTACAGTTACACCAAGGTCCATACTAGTACCAAGCTCAACCATCAGCAAGTACTAACAGGTCCTCTCTAACACAATTTTTAAATTAGTTCATTCTGGTCCAAGCCACCAACATATCTCCCCAAAAGCACTGCAAAAACTATTAACTCATATTACTTCATCTACTGCATTCCAAATTGTTGTCCATGCAACTGTCAACCTCCATATTCAAAACCACCCCACATTCTTGCTGTTTTCTAGAGTAAAATCTAGCAAGCCTATTGATGACTTACAAGTTTCTACTTATACTAGTCTTTGGCTACATTCCCATCTTATTTACTTTTTATTTGTCTTAGTGTCTGTTTGCCCAAGTAGAAGGTTTGTTGTGGAAAAGGATATCTTCTGTTTTGTTCACTTCTATAACCCCTCTATCTAGCACAGTGTCTGGATGATACTAATACCCAATAATATTGGTTGACTATATAACTCAGGATCATCTGTAACATAAAGATGACTATAAGCTCTCCTAAAGCAGTGTTTTGGATTTCTTGATTTGGAGAAACTAAAGGAGTGTGATTGCTTAGCAAACCTAGGATCTCGATGTTAGTGGTTGCCTTTGTATTTTAATTAACAACAGCAATCTAGAAATATTCTTGGTTTCCTTACTAGTTAGTGTTAACTTTCCTGTGAGCAGATGTGATGGCTCTATTCAGTAACAAACCCCACTAAACAAACAAAAGGTCCATGACTACTATTTGCAAGCTCTGTCTTGAGTACTGCCAAGGCTAAAAAGAATAAGACACAGCAAGACCTTAAGGAGAAATGTGGTCTATTCATAGTGGGGAGGAGTATGTGAGAGAATGATAAATATGGTTGTCTTATTTTGTGTTTTAACAGGGAACCAATGAAGAGACATTATGTCACCAAGGAACAAGAGGTCAACACCATCTGATTGAAGACCACTCTTGAACTCGGCTTTGATGACAGGAAAGATTTGCCTTGAAAGATGGTCAGGCTAAGATGTGAAGGATACCATGTCCAGAAGAATTGTATCTGAGAAACAGGATGTGGTCCACCAAAGATGGCTGTAAAATTTGAAGGGACAGGGACGCACGTGGAAAGTGAGGTTGAATAAGTAAATTCATGCATTGAGTGTTACACTTTGATGCTAGACTGAGCAGAGCCTATAGAAAACTCTTACCCAGTAGAAGGGCTTCAAGCAAAGGCAAACTTTAACTAAGTCTGTCCTTTAAATTATTCTGACAGATGCCTGGGAATAGATTAGGAGTTAACACAGAAGAAACAAAGACTTCAGAGAGTAGACTGTGACTGTTACCTAAGCAAGCAGGATTCCCTGAAACATCAGAGAGCGACAAAAGAACTAGAACAGACATGGCCACTGAGAGACGAGGCAAGGAATCAGCCTCTACCCTCGTGAACAGTTAAGAACTCCAGGTTACAGGGATTTGTTGATAGCATTTCTCCAAACACAGCAGGTTGGAGGACACGGTGGTTTAGGAAGAAATGTAAAAGGTTTTTGCTTTGCTTTCTGCATACTGAAGTCCATTCCTGCGTAAGGAGCCAGAAGTAGAACGTTGTGACTGCTATGCCTGTTGCTTGAAGGTGGCTTAGGAGCTAGGGATTCTTCAGCAAGCCACGTACCATTTCTTCACCTCCTCCCTGGTGTGGAGAAAGCAAGTTATGATCACTTCTTCCCTCATGGGGGTGTAGTGAGGCTTTGTTTAGCTATTTAAAGAGCTACAGCACATTCAGAGGAAAGATGCTCCTGTTGAGAAACAGGAGGAGTCCAGGCACAAAGAAATGCTTAAAAGGCTTTCTGAAGATAAGAGACAAGCTTGCAGGGGTTGGGGGGGGGGGGTTGTTCTGGCTTCATAATTAGATTTAAAGATCTAAGGATGAAAAACAAAAGATACAGCAGCAGAAGGTATGGATCAGTTATCTCTCCAGAAGGATTAACATTGGGATTGTTTTTCCCAGATGTGACAGGCCTAGATTAAAATCCTACCCTGTTCTTGCTGCAAGGGGCCCTCCCATAGCGGTCATAGAAACCTCAGGGTGGCCCTAAAGATACAGCTATCACCTCCTCTGGTCAGCGCAAGAACCTCACTGTGCAGAAGTGTGGAAGCCAAGGGCAGGCAGCCCCAGGCCTGGGCTGCAGCTCTTCAGCAGCCCAGGAAGCCCCCACAGCCCCAGCCCTCCTAAAACCCATGGGGAAAGAACATCAGACATCCGAGGGCAGAAAACTGGAAAGAATACAAGTGTGCTTGGTCCTAAGCACCAGATGGCTCCCTTTCAGTGAAGACTTTCTGAGTGTCCTCGGCATTCTTTCCTCCCAGCTAACCTTTGAGGCAGCCTGTTCTCTGAGAGCACCTGGCTCCTGCCAGCTGCTCCTCCCCAAGGGGCTCTGTGAAAAGGAGTCAGACTGTGTAAATTCTGAATAAACAACTTCACTTCCAAGTTACCAGTCTCCGGAAGAAATGGCATCTTCTTTTGCGTGCATGACCTGGCTATGTTATACTCACTCTTTCTACTTCCCGCCCTGCACTGGAGTTTCTTTCCTTACTCATACTTCAAGGCTCTAACAAATCGCACTCCCTGCAAAGTCTTCCCAGGTTAAGTTCCTCTTCCTCTCCTTCCCCTTGTTTTCCTCTTGTATTTAATTTGTCATAACCTCAAGTTACATTTATTTGTATTGTGGTTGCTGTGGTGCTAGGGCTTTCTTTCACTTTTAATTTTCAGGCCCTGGGGAACAAAGCTCTGTTGGGCTCACTCTTTCAGCCTCCTGGGGTTGCCACATGGGGACTGCTTAGTCAGTGTTTGCAGAGTTCATTAGAACAGGAAAGGAAAAGCAGCCAGTTGCCCTGCTGCAGTGAGAAGACACAGGTGACTTCAAAATGACTGTTTCCACTGGTTGCCTGAGTTTCATAAGCCACGGTTATTGCAGGGGGACTTAGGGATGTCTGGCAGGAACCATGGTTATAAGGCTGAGAGTACCCACTGGCCAGACCTGCCCGTGGCTCACAGAGCAGCTCTATGCTTCTGGGGAGGGTTCTGGCTCAGGCATAGCTTGGTTTAGCCCAGGCTTTGGAGCTCTGCTGACAACACACCAGTCTCTGACTCTTTAGGATGGATTCTCAATTTCTTTATATGTAAAGTAATGATCAGCATCCCTGCACGTGCAGATAATGGCACAAACAACATGTAACATGCGCATAATCTGTTGTGCAGGTAGCCACTTTGCACTGTGCCTGCTACCAAGTTGGTGTGCAATCAATTCGTTGAATAATTCATTCATTCATGGAGAATATCAATTAAAAGAAAGCACAGTTTGGAGGTGGGTGATGTATGAACCGGGACCAAGGCTAGATCTTGAAATACAAACTAGCAACACTGTTTATGTGTTGATGCATCTGCAATTTGGAATGTGAGAACCTGAACTCTGACCAAGTTTCTCTGGCATCCAAGAATATGCTGCGTAATTGTTCTTAACAGTGACTATACCAGGTCAAAGCCACGGTCCCACCATCTCCACAGGAGCATTGTGAGGACGAGCCACACAGGCTATGGGCTCTTTTATGAAATGTGAACACAAGCCACAGTAAGAAGACATAAATAGGTGTTAGCTTTATGCTTACTATTCTCTTTTCCCCTGTAGATGAGATTCTTTGCAGTAAGATACTGTCGGTTTTGCTTTAAACTCTGTACTTGCATCTTTATAGTACCTGATAGATGAGGTGTCCTCGTTACATAACAAAGGAATTGATGACCTGTCTGGCGGCTTTAAACTTATTTTTATTGTATTTTTTTCTTGTTTCAGAGCTTTTGTTTGTTTATTTATTTATTTTTATGGCCAGCTCAGCCTGCCCTGAGGGCAGGGCTGGCACAGCATGTGGTGCTGGGGATCGAACTGCGGTCCCTGCAGCGCCTAAGTTTTCCTAAGCAGGCGCTTTAGACACTGAGCCATCCTGCGGGGGCCCTGGTGGCTTTAAACTTAGAAACAAGGAGGCTGCGGTGATCAGCAGCACTCACTCCACTCTGCTGGCACCCAGAGATTTCCAGTCAGATGCACTGACCAGTTCAAGGCAGGAAGCATTTCAGCTGTGAAATCTGTGATTGCATTGTATCATGAATAAAAATAAATCAACATTTTTCTTTTTCTTTCTCAGTCTAGTCATTATCTCTACAATAATTGGGGATGGGGAGAAATTCTATGTTCTTGCTTTTTTCCTATGTTGACCAACAAACTTATCATCTTGAATGCATGGTGATAATTAGTATCGATTAACTCGATTTACAAACTTGGGCTCATAGCTTTATGTCTGAAATGCTGCAGATTTGCCTGAGCACAGGCTGTGACAGAGAACAATCTAAATCTACGATCACTATGCATTTCCTCTGAACCTAAGACCCACACTTCTGAGGCAGTGCAAATTCATGACCTTATGAGACAGAACAGAGAAGGAATTGATCTTTCTTTTTTCTTTCTTTCTTTCTTTCTTTCTTTCTTTCTTTCTTTCTTTCTTTTTTATGTGCCAGCCATGGGCAGACATTTTGCATTTATGCAGCAGTAATTTGGACTACTTTCCAAACAAGTGCTTCAGGTTATTCTTCTGAAAACACTTCTCCCTGAAGTTAGGTTCACCCACCCAAATTGCTTTGGACAATGAAATGTAGGCAGGAGTGGAGCCTCTCACTTCTGCCATGAGGTCTGATAGCCACTATGTTCTCCAGCACGCTCACTTTCCCTCTCCGCAGCAGGGCACCATGGTAGCACCTTTTTTTTCCTAAGCCCCAGATGGAGAATGATCCTGGAATAGAATCCTCAGATGATTTCCCATGAATATGAGTCCTTATTCCTTATTAAGAAGTAAATATTTGGTGATTTAAGGCACTGAGTGCTAGACAGTCATTTGTGGATCCAGGAAGCATGGTCTATCCTGATAAAATATGTTAATTCATTCAAGTCTCATTTTTAAAAAATCCGAGAAGAGAGTATTAGGAAGCAATTGTTTTTGTTTGTTTGTTTTGCTTTTTTCATCATCGTTGTTCTTGCTGTTGTTTAAATATACTTAGTACAAGCCGGGCGTGGTGGCTCACGCCTGTAATCCCAGCACTTGGGAGGCTGAGGCAGGAGGATCGATGCAAGTTCGAGACCAGCCTGGGCTACAAAAGTGAGCTCAAGGCCAGCCTGAACTGCATAGTGAGACCCTGTCTCAAAAAGACAAAAATAAATAAATATACTTAGTACAGGGTCTATAGGGTCTCACTACACAGACTGGAATTGTAGTAATGCTCCTATTTCCAGGCTCGCAAAAGCACTGGAATTGCAGGCACATGCCACCATAACCAGTCTGAGTCACTGTCTCAGGGAGCCCTGGGGTTAGGGATGACATGGCACACTTCTGTGTCTGCCTAAGAAAGCGCTTTAATCTGCGGAGCTATCTGGCCAGCCCTGGGAGACAATTCATAATGGCTCTCATGCATTCTGTATGTCTTGTAAGAAAATCACTAACCGCCTTTGTTCCAGAATACTGTCTCAAGGACATTTGTATAGCTAACAGCTGGAAATTACAGAGTATATCCTCCTTCCACAGGAAAAGGCATAGCATGTTTATTATCCATTTCAAATTCAGCATAGCTAGGCTCAGGGCTCTTCCTCTTTAACAGAACTTGCTCTGGGTGGGCATCCATCTGAGTTCCAAGGAGAATTTCATAAGTATGACAATGTTCATGTTCGGCTGCACTATAAGTAGAAAAGTCTACCTATCCGCCCCAAAGTCCCATATCTTCTTCTAGCATCTTTAAAACAATGGTAAGATGACACGGTAGCCTGACAGTTAATAAAACCTCCATTGTTGTTACATAGTTCTTCTCAATAGATGTTAGAAATACCATTTGCACATGGTGAAACTGAGCCTCAGAGAGAACATTACCTAATGTGACTCCATTGATAATTGATATATCCTATTGTCCTCATTATTTCCCATTGTTAGCCATAGAAAAATTTTTAAAATGAGATTTTATTTATTCACTTATACATACCTGAATTTAATCTTTTTATTTATTTAATTAATATGTATTAAATAGCTATATTACTCCAAGCACTGTATTCAGTGCTGTTTTTTAGATTTTTCCAAAAATTTGGCTTTGAGTTCTCCCAAAAAGCTATTTGGATACCTACTGTAAAATATTTGAAATTATTTTCATTTCAGCTACACCTATTCTCAACTGCCTTCACCTAACAAGCAAATGACCTAGATAGTGTAGAAAAGAATCAGACTGGGTATAACTTGATATCAAGAGTATATTTTGCCCATTGTAAGTCTTGAAGCTTTGGAAGTCTCTGGAGGAAGCACCCAGAAGTACAGAGTCAAGTGTATATGGGATCTTAGAAATTACTTGCTACTCAACACCAGCACCCAGACATAAGCAGGGGATTAATTCAATTTCCTTGTTTTCTTTGAGGCTCTCCACCAGATAGAGGAGAGCCAACAGGTTAGCATAACTAAGCTGGAATAGAGGTAGGCTCTTCCCTCACATTATAGGAAACTCAGAGACTTAGGTTCAGGAAACTGAGCATGTCATATGTAGTCTTTAGTCCTCCTTTCCAAGTGAGCTTAATGGAAAGGGCCCAGCTAAATTGATGGGATTCAACTCTTGATTCCAGTCTAACCCACTACTGCAATAATTTGGGGCTAGGGGGGTTTGGTTTGGTTTGTTCTAATCTGCTCTGTTCTGCTTTTTTCTATTTTTAACCTCTCAGAGCTTTCATTTTCTCTTCCATGAAAGAGGATTGTAATACTTAATTTATAAAATGCTTGTGAAGATTAATGAATGAGATCCTATATGGAAAGAGTGGTTGTAGCACACAGTAGGCTTTCAGTAAATAGCAGAAACTTGCATTACTACCACAGCCTTTTGCTTTGGCTAGGAGGATGAAAATTGCTTTAAACAATAACAGCAAAAAAATTGGAGATTAGGTGCAGAGCCAATGGCTAGAAGCCAAAAGGGGAAGATAAAGCATTGTAACTGCCTCTCCTGGGAAGAGTAATGAGTCCAGGCAGCTGTCCCATTTCTGCTCTTTGGAAATCACAGGAGGGCTATGTCTGAGGACTCTGAGTTCGAACATGGAAGCATCCACCAGCTACAAGGCAATCTATACACAGTTCACGGGACAAGGACATGGGGCAGGTTACTAGCAGTTTACCATTTCTAGTGACTGGAACACAGGCGGTACTAGATGCCAGATTTCATTTGCATATGAGGCTAGCTGAGAGACGGAATGAATGGGCAATAGCCATATATAAAGGGTGGGCTTTGCTTCTGATAAAGTGAGTTGACACAAGTTTCATATCATAGTATTTGACATAGATATGATCAATGATCAATGAAATTTCAATAGAAATGCATGAAATAGGAGGACAACTAAAGCAAAAGAGAAGTAACATAACACATTTGACAAGGATCACTTCTATCTGGAGGACAGTGAGTGATATAGTTTGTCAGGAGATTGTGATGGGAAACCAGCAATCAGAAACTGCATAACGGATGGTCTTGAGAATGTGCTTACTGTGAGCGTCAATGACGGATGCAGCCTCAAGACTATGCTGAAGGAAGATAAATCTGAAACTTGTGCTCAGAACATGTCAGAGAAAAGATGTCCAGCCAAAAGAGCAAATGTCTCAGTATGCCGCAATTTAGGCACAGAGAATGCAAATGAACCCAGTGTAGCTGCAAGAGAATAGAACGGATAATTCTAGAGATGTGAGGGTTCTAGATCCAAGAAGTGAAGCCTGAGGACAAACTTAATACCCAAGCCACAGAGCAAGCATTCTAGAAGGTTCATCATGTAAGTACACATGGGATGGGAGTAGGACACTCTTGCTTGAGTGAGCATGTATGCCTGAGCGCTCTGCTCCTCAGAGCCACATTGCTAGTCAGGGAGCCCATCCTTGGCAGTCCTCTACCAAAGTAAAAGAATTGTCCATACAATAGACTAAAGAAGTACTCGTGGACTGCACAACTATGAAAGATTTTAGAAATGGGCATAATGAACGGTGTCATTGCACTGGTTCAGAGATTTGGATTATATCAGCTAAAATTTAGAGGAAAGGCTCCATCTTCAGTAACTCCAAATGAGAACACACAGGTGCTCCTTCAGAGATTCCCATAGCATCTTCAAATCAGAGACATTTCCCACTCTGCCATATTCAGCCTAAGGAAAGGAAGATATTCACACTTGTTTGGCCGAAGATAGTAACTGAGAATTTGACTACTCCTTTCGCAGCAACAGCCTAGTGGAGAACCTTACATGCAGCTCTGCAAAATGAACTTTCCAAATTAAGAGGTGCTTGTTTTTCCAAAGTGACTTAGTTGAGATTCTGACATATGTTCATCACTCAATAATATACTTTTAAGGACATAACTAAAAGTGACCAAAAGTATAGACAAAGATTTATATGCTACAAAGTTACAATGGCACTAAAAAAAAAAAGAGAGAGAGCAGAAACAAAGGAGAAAAGAAGAAGAAAGAAGAAGAGGAAAAGAAAAAATGGAGAAAACATTAAATTGTATTAGGGCAGTGTTTAAATAGAGCATGGCACACTATGGAATACTTGGTAGACACTAAAAATCACTCTTGTCAATGATATAAAATCTAAAGATGTAAGGGCATTTATTTCATTAGCTACTATGCCACAACCAAGTTGTACAACCACCTCAACAGGCAAAAACACTGCGTTTCTGAAAAAGAATAGATGTTTCACAGAAGGATGCAAACTTTTTAAAAATCACTGTACTAAATTATATATACACTAGCTTCTGGGGAGGAAGATTAAACATTATGAAAGTGGTCACACTCCCAAAATTCTTATACAGATTTAATACAATCCCTATCAAATTACCATCAGCATATCTCACAGCAAAAACATTTCTAAAATTCATTTGGAACCAGAAAACACCTGATTGTGATTCTATCCAAAATGGAAAGAGTAACAGTGTTGGAGAGACAGAACAGAGATAGTGTTTGTTTCTTCCTTCATACTTTTTGTGAGCTCATAGATTTTTCTGTGGTAAGTATGTATTAACAGTCATCATCATCATAATAAATGTCTATGGAAGATTTACTATATTTCAGGCAAGGTGCTATACAATCTGTACATATATGTCACCCCCTCATAACAATGACAAAACTGACTCAGTGACTGCACCGATTTCACATCTGAATGGTTGAGGCCTTACAGAGCTTGTTTGCTCAAAGTCAACAGGGAGGGAAAGAGTAGAAAGCAAGCTAGAAGTAAAATCTTGTGGCTCCGATCTCTTGACATGTAATTATTACCTTAACTCCCCCCTGATTATATATACACATGTATATAATTTTTTAAATTTAATTTTTTAAAATGTCATCTTTTCCTTCTATATTTTACTTTTCAAGAGGTATAAGGTGCTCAGTGGAGGAAAGAATGACCCTCAGGAACTATACATTGGTTTCCTGCCAAGAAATTTACCTTTGTTGCCACTGTTATCACAACAACAAATGATCAGAAACCTCTCTGCAGTAGAACAAATATAGATTATAAAAGGCCAGGGAAAACAGCTTTCTATTTTTAAAAATTAGTTAATTAAGTAAATTGTGTTAAGTAGTTAACATTAGAACTTGTTATTAGAGTTTACAAGTAGATTAAGAACAAGTAAGAATTGGGTTTTTCACTCTGGAATAAAATAAAATGAGAAAAGCCTGCCCATTGTTCCTCTGGGAACCCAAAGTGTGTACCTCTTCTAGGCAAAGCAAAGGCCGTGAAGCATTATGGTCCTCACGGGGCACTATGAGTCCAATCTAGCCCCTTGCCAGCTATGTGAAGACCTTAGGAGAGGTCATTCACCCTCTCTGGCCTAGGTTTCCTTATTATAGAACAAAGGGGTCTCTCTGATGTTTCTCATCCTGATGACCTCAGCTTTTGATGATAATTTCCACACAGAGGATAAACCTGTGTCCAATAAGGCTAGTAGATTCCCAGGCACATGAATCTAACATTTTGCACAAACTCTCTCATCTAGAGAGCAGGTCCCCTGTGTTTCTCCTCAGCCTGAATGTCCTAGCCAAAGGATAGGCCTTAGCCAAGGCTTTGTACGGCAAAGTATCCAGAATGGTGGTGACTCCAAAGATGGTGCAGTGGGAAATGGGCTGAACTAGTGACCAAATCAATTCCTACCCAGGCTTCCTTTTTGGAACTACCAAGAAAACTGCATTCTGACTCCCTTTCCCTTTGCACACTTTCTATGAGATTCAGGAATTGTAATCCCAAGTGTCACTGAACTAATACAGAAAAAGAGAAAGGAAGTTATTTCCCATGCATGCAGTAGTGTGATTTCCCTGCTGACAACGCACTCACGCACTGAGCTGGCAGTGCCTGGTTGTTCTCTTGCACACCAATTGATATTCTCTGCGCAGAGCAACACACACGAGAGCCAAGGCCAAACACAGATGGTGCACAATAGAAACAGACTGAGAGTAGGCTGCCTTCTGAGGGATGGGTCCTGTCACCGCACCCTGTTTTGGAATAGCCCTGATCAGAGAGAGGAACAGGCTCTTAACAATGTCTTTTAAGAGCAAACTACAAGGTTAGTTGTTCCAGCATCTATCCTCAGGAACTTCAAAGAACAAAGATGTAATTCTGAGCTGCTAAGCTATGCCAAACCAACCCCACCCCCTCCTTCATCAACTAGCAGTAATAATTACATATTTACTGAGCCAGAGTTTGACACAGGCTAGACCCTATTGATTACACAGGCTGGATAAGTTTGGTTAGAGCTAGGTGCTGCCCATAACAAACACGGAAACTGAAACTGTATGAATTGAGCCAAGCTCAGTGACACACACCAGAAATTGTGGCACCCGGGAAGGCTGAGGCAACAGGATTGCAAGTTTGAGCCCAGTCTGGGCAACTTAGCAAGAAAAAAAAAATATTTTTTTTCGACCCATATAAATGGTTGGGATGCCAGTGTCATTCTTAAATACTACTCTGGAAGACATGATGAAGAGAAACTTGACCAATGTTATGGGTCAGACCATATACCAAAAAGTTCAACATATTTATCAGTAAATCTTTACAACTATTGTAGTTTACAGTTAAGAAAGCTGAGATTCAGGAGGTTTAAGAAGCCTAACCAAAATAACACAACTAGCAAATCATGACTCTGGGAGGATCTGAACTCAGGTTCATGTTGCCCGGAAGTTACCCTACACCTGATCTGTTTCCATGAGAAGCAGATTGAAAGCCTGTGGTATTGTGTTTGTCTTTGTGTGCTCATGCTGGCAGACACCCTGGAATCAGAGCACAGATCAGTCTAGTCGGACAGACTCCAGGCACATGCACTTCCCCCACCCTGTCCTTATTTCCAAGAGTCCCTTTTCTAGTGACAGACAAGTTATCACCTCTCCCTTTACTATTAGAGCTATTGTCATGTGCGACGACATCCTTGCCCTCCTCCTTGAGCATCTTTGTCACAGGATGTCCCAGCCTCATATTGACATCTTCAGTGTATTGTACCCAAAATGTTCCAGTTCAGCCATTGGGCCACAGTTAAATAAGCTCCCTGAGCTGTTGTCTTAGTTTCTCTTCTCTTGTTGCTGGGACAAATACCTGACACCCAAAATGAAGGAAGGAAAGGTTTATTTAGCTCACAGTTACTGAAGGTCTAAGTTCATATCCAGCTGGCCCAAGGCTGAGTGGAACGGGGCAGAGAGCATCCAGTTGATGGGAGTGGAACAGCAATAATCGCGACAGAAGCAACCGACCAAACTGGAGCAGAGAGCAACAGCTCGAGTCTGTCTCTCTGACTCTCTTTTTAAGTTATATCAGGCCCTCTGCCTTAGCTATCATCTCAGGCCACACCCATAGTCTCAGCAGTACTCAGACCATCATCCCAACAGTAGTAAAGCACGAAATCCCAATGGATCATTATTCAAGTCTCAAACTCTAGAAGTGCCCTCCACCAGCATGATTGCATGAGGCTTTGGCGGGACAACTAGACATAAACCATAACAGCTGTTTTTCCAAAGCCTTCTCTCCACTCCTGTAGCACTGTAGCCTTACCGCTCAGAGGGACCTTAGCCAGCATTGGGGACTAAGAAGAGTTTGGGACTCAGGAACCCTGTGTTCCACTACATTCTGCATGATTTGATACAGCCTGACTTAAGCCTGCCTTGTTTTTAATCTTCTTTTTCCCCCAGTTCATGTTTCATGTGTCTTCTTGTAACTTTCCAAAAACAAGACCTCCCAAAAGTGAAGAGATAAAAAGACAAAATAAATGTCCTCTTCCTAGGAAGCAGCTATAAGAGTGGCTGTGTGACTTTCTGCTCAAACTTGAATCCTCTTGAGAGTGAAAGGGAGCCCACTATAAATATTTATAACAGGAAAGTGAACATAAACCAGAGTGTCCCCTACATGTCACCATTCCTAGGCAGCCTCTACTTTTCAGATGACCAAATCCCTATCCCTGCTCCTTTCTTTGCAAAATCTAGGATATTAGGAGCTAGCCTTGGATGCTGTTGCAGCTTTTAATAATGGCTATGAAAAAACAAGCAGTAAACAATCAAGAGTTTCTCTATCCAGGGGAAAGATTGGAAAAATCAACAAACCAAAGTAGAAAAATGATGCCTTTCTTGCCTAACCACCTCTTTCCCTATTCCTTAAACTGTCTCAGTCCCCCACCCCCACTCCCTGCACTTAGCCCTACCTTTCTCAAAGCCTTTACGTTTTGCATGATTCAACCTTTTCGAATATGATTTAACAAATCAAATCATTCTGAATAAGTTCCCTTTGCCAAAGATATTTGCATTTTGACTGTGAACAAATCCCTAAGGCTAAGGAGCCATTCTCAGCAACCTGGGATCTATACCAGGTAAGTAGAAGCTTCAGTTCTCTTGTGAGTTCTCTTCATAATGAGAAAGCACATCCCCTTCTTAACTTTGCCAGAGGGCTTAAAGGGGATAACCTGGCCCTTCTGCATAATGAATCTTAGGATTAACTGATTCTGGACTCTGTCAATAGAAGGTTACTGAGAGATAGACGCCAGGGTTGCACGCCATGCTACCCCATGTCTACATGAGGCCGTGTGGATAGGGGAGCCCACGCTGGGGCTCTCCTGCATCCTATTAACAAAATCAAGTTTCTTTCCCTGCAGATGATGACAGGCATGCAGACCAGGGCTCTGCCTCTGGCTCAGTGTGAAGCCTGAATGATAGCAGAGCAACACCACGAGAGCTCTTAGGGTATCTCTTAATTGGGGGCACAGAATCCAGAGCCTACTAATATCATTTAAGTACCAGCACCATGAGCTGCTTCACTGTAAACTACCTACCAGATGTGTAACAACTACATTTACTGGTCTGTTTGCAGCAGGTTGTACCTTCTCTGGGCTTACACCCCAGTCATCGAAATGGCTGTTTTGACAACTGTTTAAATGAGAAACACACAATACTGCCCAGAGACACATTCTGTCACATCACACAGAATGCCCTGCGCAGAATAGGGAGGGAGGGTAGTGTCAAGGCCAAATGACTGCAGCCATCTGATTTTTCTTAAAAATAATGTTTAAAAAGAACAACCATTTTATTGCCACCAGAGTGGTGTACTATAGTTTTCTGCTGGGAGAAGAAAAGCTCTCTGGATATTTTATTCAGCAGGAACTAGAACACTATTACAAACTTTCTTTTGAAGACTAATTCTCTGAGTTTATGCTGCCAGAATTCCTGTCTCCGGGGCAGCTCTTCCTTCACTCAGTGCTTTCTCAGATTCTGCTAAGAAGCCTGCCACCCAGATGCTGGTGAGCCACAGATCATCTTGGGGCCATAGGGCACAGTGTGGTACCACCCCACCCAGTATGGGTCTGAGAAAGCCAGTAAATTGCATGAAATCACCCCAAAAGTCTCGCGGTACTTCCTTCCGTGACTTACCTGCATTCTGCTCTGGCAGTCACAGAGCCTACTGCGGGTCTGGGACGGTCTTCAACCACAGTGTTACGCCAGGATTCTGAGTGGTGCCTCCCAGGAGCAGTAGCTTGTCAACAAAATGACCCCAGAGTCCCGAAGCAATTAACAAGGAAAATACAACAGACACGAAATACAGCAAATTCTGGAAAGTTTTGCCTGTCTTTAAAAGATACTCTTATCCAGAGGCAAAAGAGAATTGAGGTGCCTGACTACTTCCTCCAGCACTGATGGGCCACCTGTGTGCGATTCACCCACATGGCACATTTCAGCTCAGATGGAGCACGATGGAAGAGCTACAGAGTTGTAAAAGCTGTCTCCTCTTCCAAAGTTCATACCGAGTCATCACTGCTGGGGGAGAAATTCCTTCCCTCTATTTTGGCCTTGGGTAAAGCTATGACTGGTACAAGAACATTAAAAATATGTATGTATGCATATCCAGTTAAGCTGATTCAACTCACAAGTTTTTGACTTCATGATGATTCAAAGCAATACAACCGCAGTACAAGTGGCACTTCGAAGTTTGCATTTGGATCTTTTCCTTGGCTGGTGATATGCAGTGCAACAGCCCCTGGAGATGCTGGGAAGTGACAGTGACTTGCAGATCCCAGGGGTGTGACCACGAGGAGAAATAATCCATGATATCCTATAGGCTACATGTATTTGATCCACTTTCAAACTGGTATTTTAAATTTAAACACGTGCTTGCCCAGATATAGCCCCACGGTTAAATTGAAGAATATCTGCACTGATGAATGACCTCAAGACAAATGAGATGCCAAAACAGTAAGCACTCCCCGCAAGTGGCACTGCAAGGAAAAGTATCAATCCCCGCGACCAAGACATCTGGTGCCTAGTCTGTGAAGTAAGCATGCAGAAATCGACCAAAGCCATCTGCGTTCTAAGCTCCAACCCTTTGGAGTGTACCAAAGGCTCGAGAATTTTGAGTCAAAAACTCCACTGTTGCTTAGTAAGGGGGGTCCCTGGGAAAACGAAAGGAACTTGTTCAAAAGGAAGGAATTACTGAGTTGAGGAGAGGGCAGGAGAGGAAGTTGGAGAAAGAGGTATATCTATGCACACAAGCAGAATGGCTTGTGCGACTGTTCTGTGGATTTCTGGTGGTCTGTGGGAAGGAGCAGTTGGTACCTAACTTGTTTTGTTTCTTTCTTTCTTTTTTTTTTTTTTTTTCAATTCTTTGACCTTTTTCTCTTCTTAATTTCTTATATGTTTCTTTCAATTTTGCATGCATATATCTGGCAATATGAACAACTAATTTGAAGACAACACCATGCAGTACAACAAATACTGCAAAAATTCTTATTATTTTGCTTCATGAAAGAAAATAAGGTATTCACAATGCAGCTACATAAGAATCTTTAAATCTATGTATCAGTGACTGGAGCTTACCTTGGTCAAGCACATCAGCATCTCTTAGGGAGGACAGAGGCCTCACAAGGATAAGCTCTGGGTGATGCTGCTTACAGGCAACATTGAAACCATAGTTTCACTGGTCAATTATTATTAACTTTCACAGTTTAAAACCAGTATATTGGGGCCTAGCAGGACGGCTCAGTGATCTAAAGCGCCTGCTTAGGAAAGCTTGGGCGGCTGCAGGGACTGCAGTTCGATCCCCGGCACCACATGCTACGCCAGCCCTGCCCTCAGGGCAAGCTGAGCTGGCCATGAAAATAAATAAACAAACAAACAAAAGTTCTGAAGCAAGAAAAAAAATTTTAAAAAACAGTATAGATCACAGTATCATTCTTTATAGATTTTACAGGCTGATTAAAAGGCTAAGACTTAAAAATAAAAAACCAATTACCAAAGAGAAAAATGAAAACATCAGTAAGGACCAAAGCAGTAATTACCAAATGAAGTTGAAGTGCCAGATATTGTCTATTGATGCGGACAGGTATTTTCAACCTTTCCTATCATCTTCCTTGATTCTGAACAGAAGATTAAAACTCTATGCCCCTGTCTTTTTGTAGATACAGTCCCAGCTATGTTTTAGAATCAGTTAACACAATATACTCCTGCTTCATTTGGCACATAAAAGGATTTCTGCAGGAACAGGGAGGTGAGAGGGTACCAGCAGAGGTGAGTGTTTGCAGCAGGTAGACTCAATGTTGCATTTATTTTGGGGCTCCACTGTGGAGGTTGTGGGGTTGACACTAAAGGGCAGTGCCAGATTTCCTGATTTCTAGAATGTAGGTAATGGTATAACCTCAAAACCACATGTTAAAGGCTGGGGAGATAGCTCAGTGGAATGAGTGCTTGTCTGGCAAGCGCAACATCCTGAGTTCAATCCCTGGTACCGCAAAAAAAAAAAAAAAAAAAAAAAAAAAAAAAAAAAAAAAAAAAAAAAAAAAAAAAAAGTACAGGTTAGATGGAAGCCTCTGGTTTGCGCCTCCAAATTCTGTGTTAAATCCATTCCTTGTAACATATAGAGTAGCTGGATACTCACGAACCCAGTTTCCTTTCTATTGCATACCCACTGACACAATGGCTCCTATGCTCCTTGCAGCCAGTTATAGCCCTATGTTGATGGGTGGAGACCAAAATATTGGGCACCATATTCAAAACAGAGATAAGCCAGTCTCCCACATAAAATCCTTTAGATTCTTTTCCCTTCCAGTTTCATTATGAGCATAGTGACCCTGTAAGCTATAATTGGACATGGCAAAGATACAAGATAGAATGACTCTGGGCCCCTGAATCGCAGCTTGGAAGACTCACAGCATCTTAAAAGAGGTTTCTTTCATCACAGTGACACCAGACAACTGAATATGAGGGAGGGAAGAAAGGTATTGGCAGTGAGCGGGACTGTCAAAAAAACAACAAGGACATGATGATAAATCAGTAGACCCTGCTCAGTGAGGGGAGAGAAATACCCTGCTCTTGGACTAAGCCACTCAGAGAATCAGCTTTACCTAATAGTACTTAGAAGAACTACAGTTAAAAGAAGTTGTTTCTATTCTTATGGTGAACCGTAATTGAAATAGTCACCAAAGCAAAGTCAGAATAAGTCCCTGTGGAGGACCTACTGACCAGCTCTCCTTGAAGGAAGAGCTATTGTCTCTATTTTGACTGAACCTGACCCTATTTCCTTGTACTGATATGTACAGAGCTAGCTAGGATTTCTGTTTATCCTTTTAATTGGCCTTAAGTAGTGTGCGTTGGTCTAGCTGAAGTGCTTGTGATAGTCTTTGAAGGCGGCATCCGTTTTTCTCCTGGTAACCTACACCTGCTGCTCCTGAATATGAACTGGGCCGAGACAGGATGAAGAGCTAATGCTCCGCACTGCCTGCTGGGATTGAGCCTGGAGACAAGAGACTGTGACTTCCTAGGCCTTAAAAGACTACATCAGAGCTGAAGCACCAAGTTGCCCAAAACTTTGGATACTATCTCAATAGCTTTATGCAGATTACTCTCTCCGCATATCCTCTTTGCAAATGGCAGAGGTAAATGCAGGCCCCCCCCACCTAGCTCAGCTCACAGTACTCACCTACCTCCCACAATTCCCAGTCATTCCTCCTCAAGCGACTCTTCCACTGAATAAAGCTGGGTGAGGCTTTGGGTTGGTCTGTTTGTTCCAGAAAACTATCTTTGTGGCGGGACTTAGAACCCCTTAACTCCCCAGTAATTACAAATATGCTTTAGTGTCTTTATTTTTGCTGAGGGTTGCACGGGAAGTAGTAGATTGGAATTACCTTGGTGAGATTCCAATAACATAACTTCGGCATTACAAACACTGACTTCTCAAATACTGACTGGATCAAAATTAGGACCTGGGAGGGACTCCTACAGTCCCTAGTAAAATTGATGCTAAAAGCCTTACTGGGGATGAAACTGCAGTATAACCAAAGTCTTAGGTCTGATTCTATTACTACAAAAAAAAAAAAAAAAAAAAAAAAAAATGTTACCAGAAAACCAGAAAGAGTTGGCAGAATCTAATTTTATTTTTCTTTCTTTTTTTTTTTTTTTTTTTTTTTTTTTTTTTTTTTTTTTTTATTGTGTTTAGTACAGGGTGTACAGGGACTCACTACACAGGTTGGACTTATAGTGATTCTCCTGTTTTCAGCCTCCCAAGTGCTGATATTACAGTCCTGCACCACCACACCCAGTTTTAATCTTTACCTCAGCATGCCCCAGGACTGCAGTCAGGGCCAGCACAGCCTGTTGGGGATCAAACCCTCGTTGCTGAGTTGCCTAAGCAGTCACTTTAATGCACTGAGCTATCTGGCTGGCCCTGGGAGAATCTAACTTTAAAAGGGAGATATTTCGTGGCTATGTCAGCTCAGGTGTGTCAGTCACTTCACAATGTATATGTAATAAAAGTTTTATATCCTGAATATATATAATTTTTATCTGTTTAAAAAATCTGAAGAAAAAACACAGGATGCTTGAGATGCTTCGCATCATAATAAATTCCTTGGACAGAGGAATAGGAATAAATAAAATTCTTCGGGGATAAACTTTGATCTATCTGCCCTCTCCACCTCACTCTCTACCTCTGTCTGTGTCCAGTGAGCCCCAGCCGACCATGTGGAAGTTCTCTCACAGTCACCATAGATCTCACTGTATTGGATACTGTCCTCCCAGTGGAACTTGGCTTGGGCTGTGCAGGGGTGACACTCAGGAAGAAGACTCCCCTTGGGATGGAATGAAGGCTACCTTTCTCCACCATGGCCATTGATTCCAAGAGCTGCTCCTCCTGAATGAATTCTAGGAATTGATGCAAACCTCAGAGATGAGTGGGTGCATCCCAAGCAGCAGATGTGAGTCCTGGCACCTGAGCTGACAACTCAGTAGCATCCCTCATCTATCAGCCAGGCCAGCTGGTCTGTTCCACTGACTAGGAGTATGCCTTAAAAATGTGCTCACTTTTATTTTCTGATGTGTCACATTTCACCCTTTTGTTGTTCCAGAACATTCTGAAGCATAGGAAGCTAATCAACCTTCATGAAATGGCACCGGTTTGAGATGAGCAAAAGCGCAGCCCAGAACTTCCCTATATTATTCCTGAAGGAAGCACGGAGTCACTTCTCATCCTTCCTTTCCTAGCCTTCTGTTTTCAGCAGTTTACAAACCAAAAAGTGTGAAAAACACGCTATCAATACTAGCAACATAGACAAATCCCAAGAGAAGTGTGCTTTATTAAGAGGAGTATAAAACAAGTAGTTGTTCTTATTTTGAAGACATAACTCTTGTTGACTACAACAAAGCAAGTGCGAAAACATATGCATCTAATTTAGTCTTTGTCCTCACAGAAGGATGAAAGGCCAAAAAGAAAAGTTCAAGAGACTCTTCTGTTCATGTTGGCCTGTTCTTTTGGCACAAAGTATAGAAAGCCTCAGCTCTGAGGATCAATCCTCAAGACAAATAAGCAGAGGATGCTCCCTTAAAACTCTTCCAGGCCAAAATACACCTGTTCCCAAGCATCACTAGTGGCAATAACTATTATAGAGACAAGATGTAAACTCTGATTCCAGTTATCTTTTATATCTTGTCAATTCAGGGACCACTTTGAACCAGAAATTTCAAGTGAGAACTCAATTATTCTTCTTCAAGGACAGCATATGCCAATGACTTTATGTGACATTTGGTATTTTTAATGTCACTTAATTCACACCACAGGATTATGAGGTGGATGGTTTTATTCCATCTTACATATGAAAAACTGTGTAGAGAGGACAAACAGGCATGACTGGTAACAAGAAACCATTCGTACTTTGAAGTTCTGCCAGATAAGTTTGGGTGATGCAAAGAGCTTGACCCCTCTGTTCATGGCACCTCCAGGTCACTGGGAAACATTGTAAAGTTAGTAGTTTACCACAACTCTCACCAAGAAAAATGATGAAAAGTCCAGGGCACCCCAAGATCCCCCAGAAGTGCCTTGATACTGTTTGGCATTATTTGAGCCTTCTAGTTTTCTTCAAAAGGAAAACTTAATAAATCAGATGGAACAAACTACACTCCAAGCCTGTGATATTCTAGTAAAAGTAAATCTTCCAGGTAGGGAGAAAATACACATTAGTGCTTAAAAGATGCTGGAGGGTGTGGTAGAAATTAACTACAAAATAGTGTAAGAGAATGTATGATGAAATTGCATTATTTTCTAATTGTGGTAGAGTTTTATGGCTATACATTTGTCAAAATTCATTGAATTTTAGACTAAAATTTAGCAAGTTTTACTATATGTGAGTTATACATCAACAATTTTTTGAAGTATATACATTGTTTCAAACAACCGCTAGCCTATAAATCTGGAGTTAAATTTTCCACTGGGTAACTGCATTGCAGAAAACCCCAGAGCCTGAGTCCCTTAGTCTTTCAACCTTCCCAGGGGAAGCTTTCCTGCAGACAGCAGCCACAGTAGGCTGATGCTGTAACTATCAGGAAGGAGGTTCTGAAGTGAGTTTTCAGGCAAAGGCTTCTGTGGCAGTTCAAATAAGAGGCTGATTGCTGGGGTTACCTTGGTTCCCTGTCTCCTTTCCCAACTCCTCAGAAGGCATGCTGTGTACTTTGTAAAGTACTCATCCGGAAAATTGGCTTACATCAGATGAAATATGACATCTCTGTTTTTAACCTATATCTCACACGATGTCTCTCTATCTTCATTTCTTGCTGTGTTTTGAGGACCATACTTGTCTCTACATTTACCCCAGAAAATATATACAAAAAAACTTTGTAAAAATACTAAATAATATGGCTACCAGCTGCCTCAAAGAGCTTGGCATGGTTTTAAAGTAAGATTTCAGTGTAATACTACATCACCTTGGGCTATTTGTCCTTTGTGTTCTAAGTCACTCATACCCTTACACATTGTATTTGATAAAAGTATTTGCTTCTTCATGCGGCTAGTTATTCCCTTTGCATTAGATCTAGACTTCTAATCCATGTCATTTAGTACTTCAAATGAAAAAAGAACCCAAGGCACCCAAATCTAGTCTAGTACTGGCAATAATCAGATAAGTCATGTAAATTAGTAAGTACTAAGATCAGGCCAGGGATATAGCTTAGTAGCACAAGCGTTTCCCTGGCAAGCTCAAGGTCTTGAGTTCTATTCCTGACATAAGAAAAAAATATGGCTCTGAAATACAGGCTTGTTTACATATTAATGCCAATGAGATAGCTCAGTAGACTAAGCACCTGCTTAATCAAGCTCAGGGACTGGGGTTCAATCCCCAGTACCACATGCCATAACAGGGCACACAGAGATGGCGATGGAGTCCAGGTGTGGTGGCATATGCCTTAAATCCCACCTGCTGGGGAGGCTGAAAAAAGGCGGATCCCTATGAGTCTCAACTGCATAGTGAGAATCTATACAAAATAATAATAATAATAATAATAATAATAATAATAATGTCATATCCCAAAAGATGATAAAGTATCCCAATGTAATAAAAGCTGACAGAAAGAATGAATTTGAAAGATAAATGAGAACTAAAAAGCCAGCCCTACATTGTATTTCTTTTTAAAGTTATGGATTCTGTTGCTAAGTTTGTGATCTCTTGGCCACTGGTGTTTGGGAGGTAGATATTCTCTACACTTCACAGCTAGATGTATAGACCGCTCCATTAAGATTTGTTTGGATTCTTTTTATAATTTAAAAATATAAATGAAATGAAAAGCAGAATTTTATAGAACATTTTAATCATTTTCATAAAAAAGAGTACAGCATGGCAGTAGCCAATCCTCCAGCTTGGACTTAAATATCATGTAAAACAGCTAAAACCAGAAGAGAAAGCCCTCCAAAAGCACTGAACCACCTAGATCTGCAAGATCTTTCAATCAACACACCAATTTATTGGATACTTTACATAGATTTTTCCCATTTTTTAGTTCCAGGCTTAAAGACAGAATTTGTATGAAACAATTGATATAATTCTCACATGTCTTAAGCATTTATTCTATAACTATAAATGCTACCATTTTATTATTGTCATCTGATTGTATTATGATCTTGAGTCATCTCAATAAAAGTTCATGATGAGATAAAAGAAACTTAATTTATTATTTTATGGACTAGTTCATGGAAAATTGGCTAATGCTTATTGTGTTTGTTGTTGTTTATCAAAAAGTGCCAGCAGTAGAGAGGGGTTATGAAGTCTGACTATTTGGTAAGTCTGATTCTAATTTTATGACATACCTTTCAAATAAAATTATAAAATAAAGGCTTCTATTGACTCTTAAAATTGTAAAAAAGACAAGGAAAAAAGTCAGCTCATCTCAAGAGCCTTCCAAAATCAATAGGCAGTAAATGATTTAAATGCATAAAAGGTCTCTTCTCCAGAAAACTCACAGCATTTTACAGATATAATACAGAATGTCAAGTTTACTTAACCAGTACTTACAAATCATTATTCTAAGAGCTAGTGAGTAAACAAAGTTGAAGATTTAGTCACTTGAGCACTTTCCTATATTAATCTGCCTAATTCAGCCCCAACTTCTTTTGTAGGCATGGAAGAAGTAGTAGTGGCTATAATGAACAAGAACTGTTCTTTGAGCCAATTTTCATGTACAAAGAACCAACAGACTCTATACTGTGCTCCCTAATTTAAGTTTCTTAATTTTTGCATACCTCCCTACTCCAGGCTTCTTGAACCAGTTGTGTCCATTCGCCTCTGACAATACCATTCTGCAAGAATTTTATTTCCATCCCATAAGGCAGAAAATTCCCAAGAGAACTTATCAAATCAGGGCAAATACCCTATCTAGTGACATATGATTCTGAACCTAAATATCACTACTAAATAAAAATATTTCTAGATTCTCCTATATATATCTAAATAAAATAAGAAGACTTTAAAACAAACATTTTGTTTGTTTTTCTCTATAACAGCCAGACACTTTACTTGGGTTCCTGTTGGAAGACAAGATCATAATTCACAAGGTAGCCATCATTATACACATAAAGTTTTTGATCAAATGGGTGGTAATTAATGCTTTGCACTTTTTCCCGCACCTTAGGCATTAAAATGGCCAAATTGCCTTCTTGCCTTGTATTTGTGTCATAGTAATAAAAAATCTGTTCTGATCTGGTATTCAAAGTACGGGTGGCATAGAGAACCCCACATACTATGAAGGTGCTAGACACAGATGGCTTGTACTGCTTGGTAACCCAAGTGTTCAACACCATGAGGGAGGTGTCATTGAGTAGACTAATCACTATGTTGCCAGTGCTGGCTTCCGTTGCATAGACTACCCATAGTCCATGTTCATCCACAGAAAAGTCAATGTCTTGCCAACCTACATTAGCATATGAAAAACGGTTGTTATAGGCAGCATTAGGGAGCTGTCGAGTCACAGCCACTGTGTTGGTGGTCAAGTCAATTCTGGCAATGTTTCCACTGTTGTACCAATTGACATACATGTTGTTGTTGTAAACTGCTGTACCACTACCTTGGCCATACCTAATCTGAGATTCTCGCAGTTGTGTGTACAACTGCAAGTTATCCAATGTGTCATAAAGTCTGTAATATTGAAGCTCCCGCCCATTTCCTTCCAAGGGCGCTACCCAATACAGTGTTGAATTTGGCTGTGCAGGAGAATAATCCCTACCCCAGGCCCCATATAGATAGCCAAAGCCTCTCCAGTTGAGTTGAACCACAGAGGGTCTGCTGATGTTCACCACGCCTCCATGATTACAGCTTCCTGTATAGAAAAGAAAATTTAAAAAGACATTCTTAGAAAAAAAAAAGAATGACAGAGATACAAACAATTTGATATCTCAAGTGTAAAGCATCCATCAAAACTTTTTCTGTCAAAGTTCAATGACAACAACAATTCAGATGTAGAAGACTACACCGTCCTTCCAGTTTTAATCTCATTGTGAGCCCACTGTCACACCCACACAAACCTTCACCCGGTCCCTGCTCTAAGAAACAGGACTAATAAGAAAGCCATATTTAAAAGCTTAGAAAAACTAGAGAAACTGATAACATTAATACCTTTTCTTCTAACAGAAAGTATTTTTGCAAATGCTATCTTACTTCAGTTTCTATACAGAGCAACTAAGAAAAATGAGATCACCCCAGAATCTTATGCTGTTTTCATAGAGTCAGAAGTTTCTGTGTGCCACAGTTAGCCCCAAGAATCCCTGTGAAGGAGAGCACGTTGCTGCCAGAGTCTCCATGCCCTTCCTCCTGTCTTCCCTGAGTGCCTAAGTGTATAAGCACACAGGGCATTCATCCTGATCCACGTTAATCTCAGAAGATGTAGGGGTTTTATTTTTGTTTTTTTTTATTTATTTGTTTTTTAAATATGGAACGCTTCACAAACTTGCACGTCATCCTTGCGCAGGAGTCATGCTAATCTTCTCTGTATTGTTCCAATTTTAGTGTATGTGCTGCCGAAGCAAGCACAGAAGATGTAGTTTTAAATATAGCATTCTATATGTCAGGAAGATGGTCTGAAGATGGTGGGATTTTGGACTTCAGGAGATAGGAAATAATTTCAAGGCAACCATGCCTGGTACAGAGCCCACCATACATCACTGGGTGACAATTTTGTTGAGAGTTGGGAGTTGAGCCCTACCGTTGGTAGCCCATGGAGCAACAGGCATGCCCCTCATCCTTCCCATTCTGATGCGGTCACCACCACAATGTGTACAACCAAGTGGGACCAGATGCTCTGGTCCATTGAATCCACATCCCCTGTATCACTTGGGTAAATGACTTGGCTAAGCAACACGCTCTGCACAGTGCCATTCCTCTGAAATGCCTGCCAAGCCAAGCATTTATGAGCTATAGAAAATGAAATAAAGTTCTTCCAGTATTTTTCTAATCACTAAAAAAAGAGCTGGATACATATTTTTCTGGGATCTGAAACAAATGCTATTTTCTTTTAAAAACTGGCAATATGCATAATTGATAACAAAATCCAACTTCAAGTATATGAAAGATCATGTTCCCTCCTCCTGCTATCCAGAGCAGAAAAGATGAATGAAGGAAAGAAGGAGCAGAACTTGAATAACCGGATGTGACTTTAAATGCTTGTAGGGAATCGGGGAGGTACGGAAGGTACCCCAGTGCACTGGAGCCCAAAACCAAATTTCCTAAGATTAGTACTGTGGGGACACAGGGAGAAAAGTCCCTGTCTCTGAGTCTCTGCCTTTGACCAATATGAAAGGACCATTCCTTTCCTTCTTACAAGCCTTCACCTTTATTCTCCTCAGTCAAGAACTGCTCAGAGGTGAAACCATTACTGGAATATTGCTTTTATTTTCCCAGTCTTCTGGGACTGTTTGTTCTCAGAATTAAATATATGGTCCTTAAATGCTCTCATAGATCCACAGTTGGTGGAAATCAAGCTAACCATAAAACAGGCAGAAAAATCAGAATACTCTGTGTTCAACCTCAAATAATTTTGCATATCATTAAATGGAACATAGTTCAGGTTTATCTTAATAATGTATGCATCATTTCATAAATAAAAAAGCAACAGGTGTTCAGCCAGGAGACTGTTCTCCACTAAAGAAATGATGAATAAAATTATAAATTATTATCTCTCCTCCTAAAAGTGATCTCTCAGATGAATGCTTGTTTGTTTTGTTTATGAAATAATGTATAAATTATTAAAATAAAGTTAGTGGCATGTTCAATTTAATGAGAACAAAAACTGCTCCAGTTTCCATATGCTCAAACTGTATTTTTTCGTTGAAATAACATCCTGAGAACTTGTTATTCAACTACATTTCACTGTGAGGTAATGAAAGCAAGTCAATATTGTTTCTTCAGGTAAGAAGATTTAAGAATTGTTCGCTTCATTGACTCCTAACTTTCTCGAAAGAATATACCACAAGCCAACAGTAACAAAATACTTCAGGAAAATTTATGATGTGTATAACTTATTCAAGCATTTTGTGGAGTTCAAGACAAACCATTCTGTCTCCAGATGTAGAAATCTGAAGAAACCACAATAAACTTCCCCAAAACTACTATTACTATTACTATTACTATTACTATTACTACTACTACTACTACTACTACTACTACTACTTCTTTTTCTACTAATACTACTACTGCTATTTTATCAATAATCTTATTTTTGGTTCTAAGCCTCAGGTTCCTCATCCTAAAAGAACAATGATACTCTAAAGACTTATAAGGAAAGAAACGCCGTAGAGTATCTCAGTAACCGGCAGCAGCTATCAAAATCGTATCATGTTTCTGGTGAAGGTTTGCAGGACCATCTCCCTTCCTTGGTAGCAGCTTCTGGGTGGAGGCTGCTTGCCCCATCCAAGTGACCCCAGTACATAGAACATGGCCATTCACATCATGGCACCAATTATGTTTGTAGAATAAAAGATCCGAACTCCAGTTCACCCTAATTTATAAAGCACCCACATACACATTGCTGTACATCTGTTTTTTTAAAGAATGTCCTATTTACTCCACAGAACACAAGTTGAGGTATGCTCTGCACAAGTGCAGCTTTGCCTGGAAATCTGCTCCCCATGCAATTCACTAGATACTGTCTTGTAATTCTGAAAGTATTCAAGGAAGCCACAGCAGTGAGATTTTAAATTATCGCCTTTTGCCTTTTAAAACTATCCCAGAGCTGGGCAGGGAGTGCATGCTTGTAATCCTAGCACTTGCAAGGCAAAGGCAGGAAGATCACTGTAAGTTGAGGGCCAGCCTAAGCCACATAGTGAGTTTAACAGCAGCCTCTTCTCCACAGAAAACCCTATCTTAAAAAAAAAATAGGGCTAGCCTGTTAGCTCAATAGATTAATGCACCTGCTTAGGCACAAACAGTGACCCCGTTCAATTCCTCAGCATGTCAGCCCTGCCTCCAGGGTGTGCTGAGATGCCAAATGAGACTGGGCATGATGGCATGCGCCTATAATCCCAGAGCTTCGGAGACTGAAAACAGGAGGAGGATCACTATGAGTCCAATCTGTGCAGTGAGACCCTGTAGACCCTATATTAAATCCAAAAAAAAAAAAAAAAAGGTAGCTTAAAAAAATCTAGACCTACAGAGAAGCTTTTTTTAAAAAGAGTTTTTATTTATTTTTTTTTCTTGTTTCAGAACTTTTGTTTGTTTGTTTTATTTATTTTTATGGCTGGCTCAGCCTGCCCTGAGGGCAGGGTTGGCACACCATGTGGTGCCGGGGGTCAAACCGCGGTCCCTGCAGCCCCCTGCAGGTGCTTTAGACCATTGAACCATCCTGCCAGGCCCCAGAGAAGCTTTAATATTGGGTCAATGTACTAAAACTATCTTCTTCTACCTGGGCAACTGAGATTTATTGGCAGTAATGGGAAGAAAAACATGACTGACTTGTGAAAAGAATTAGACAAGTACAATTATCATAATCACAAAAAAGTAAGACTAAATTGACTCTGAATTACTAGGCGTCTGTTAGCTTGTAGCCTTCTCTGATGCTGGGAACTCACCAGGCCTTCCTGCTTTCGGTACCCTTTCCATCACTGGCCATGTACTGAGCACCTACCATGCACCAGCACCACGATCACCAAGCAACTTGGAGACTGATCCCTGAGCATTCCCACCACGTTGTCAGGTTCATGCATTTAGATTCAGAAGAAAAAGAGCTGGTCACCTGGGTGAGCAAAGCAGCCTCCACCCAGAAGCTGCTACCAAGGATTGTTTTAAGGAAAGAAGCTATGAGAAAGTCAATTATTTTACGTTAGAAAGGTCTATGCCACAAAGCAAAAAAAGGATGCTATTTGGAGCTAAAAACCAAGTATAAAATACATTTTTAAACCCAAAATACCCGTATGGATTCTAAGTTCAAGCTGACCATGTAATTCACAAACTACAGCTGCAAAGGAGGGCTCCAGAAAATGCAGAATTACTTTACAGCTGAGACTTGCACATAGTCCTTTTGTTCTATGCAACTCTGCAGTGAAAAAAAAAAAAAGCAGACAGGCCAGATTTTAAAGTCTCATAATAGTGAGGAACTTTAATTAAAGTCTCTACAGGCTCACAACTTTGTGGTACCTGGGGATTTTCCAATTCTGCATTATCAACCAATCCAAACAGAAAGAGAGCAAGTGAAAGAAATTGATTTAAAAACAGGACAAAAGTCAGTTTAATATAAACATCATAAATATAATATGAACAAATCTGGAAGACAGCCAAGCAGCTTGGCAGTGACCCAGGTACAGCCAAAGTTGTGGAAAAGTAAGGAGAAATCTGGGGGTGATTTGATTAAACAACACAGCAGAGCTGACAGGGCTCCTGGAAGTCTAAATGAGGGGCTAAGGGAAAATTTCTGGAAACAGTTCTAACAAAAGTAATCCAACAAGTCTATTCCTTCTTCTCCCTAGATGCTAAGCACTGTGTTTTGTCCCTCACAAGCATCCTTAGATTACTAACACCTGACCCTTTGGGATGCCAGGGAGTCCTCAGATGACAGGGAGTGAAGACACTTGCATCCCAACTTCAGCTTTGTTACCAGCTCCCTGTGTAGCTCAGGCAAAACAGCATTCTCACCGCTCAAGTTCCCTCCTCTGAGACATGAACAAGCTGATTTCAATGGCTCCAAGGGTCCTTTCTTGCTCTAAAATTTCTTATTTAAAAGATTTGTAGAAAATTGAGCCAGAAAAAAACCCAATTGGTGAGGCGTATTTTCTCGGGGAGGGGACACTCGTTGGCTGAATCTCGAGGTTGCCATGATGCTTGACTTCTGCTTCAGCAAGCCCTTGTGGCTGAAAGGACCATCTCACTTCCACACAAGCTTTGACCACTAACCACAAACCAAATTTAGCCTTTTTTAAAAATGTATTTAGGACAGGGTCTACAAGGTCTCACTACTACATAGGACTAGCACTGATTCTCTTGTTTTCAGCCTCCCAAGTGCTGGGATTACAGGCTCAAGCCACCACATCCAGCCTCAATCACTGTCCTGGTGCACCCCGGGGGGCAGGGCCAGCACGGCATGCTGGGGAATGAATGGCAGCAGAATCCAGGCACTGAACCTGGGGAATTGAACCTAAGCAGGTGCTTTAGTCCGCTGAGGCAACCGGCGGGCCTTAGCCTTACTTTGTTTCAGAGCACAGAAAAGAGTCTTTACCCTAAACATTGTCTCTTGTCAATCTAGGTCAGAGTCCCAACTGTAGGCGGGAAAAGTATCCCCTGAACAATAAACGCTAAGGGGCTTATAGGTATGGTCATATTTAATAGATGTCTTAAATAAAGTAGCTGCACTGACAAGAAACTAGAAATGCATAGTCCAAAAGAAAACAAGTTATGTACCTGCCAAATAGCTTAGCAGTTTAAAGCACCTGCAAGCAGGCCCAGGAGTCAGGGATTCAATCCCAAGGCCTGTTGTGCTGGCCCTGCCCCCAGGACACACTGAGCCACAACAGAGTGGGCGTGGTGGTGCAGGCCTGTAATCCCCGCTGTTGGGAGGCTGTAAACAGGTGGACCACTATGAGTCTGATCTAGTAGTGAGACCCTAAACACCCTGTAGACCCTTCCCACCACCCCACTCCCAAAAAAAAAAGAAAGAAAAAGAAAACAAGTTGTGAGGATTAGAGAGAATAAGAATAACAAAGCCTGTATGGTTTGATAAAAACAGTCCTTCTGCAGCTGAGATGCTCACAGCCCACAGAGAGAAGGTGGCCATGATGTGGGGTCTCCAAGGGAAGCACAAGCCAGGAGGCTTCCTTTATTCTACGTGGGGGGATGTGCTTCAGTGTGCACAGACCTGGCCCTGCTCCTGTTCACAACGAGGCTCTCACTGCAATTATCATCACTGCTAATGTTATCACTTGCCAGGGTCTAGGCACTGATTAAGAGCCGGAAGCTCCCCAAGTGCTGCTTTATTAATCCCCATAGCAACCTGACAATGGAGGTGCTGTTATTCTCCCACTATAAAAGTGAAGAAATTAAGGAGCTTGTCTTCTAGCCACGTAGTAAGGAAGCTCAGGTCTTCAGGACTGCAAACCTGTGCTCCTGAAGCTTTCAGTGGCTTCCTCCTTTCAGGGTGTATTTACACAACTCCCTGTTCCAAGATATGCTTAGCCCCAGGAGGACTGACAAAAGAGTGAGCTGCCACACTGTCCTCAAGAAACACAGTGCGGGACAGATGGCAGGACACGCTCAGAAACATCACCGTATGTGGGGCCACCACTTTGGTCCTCTCTGAACCTCCATACACAGAACACAACAGGAGTACAAAATGCATTTAAGGGAAGAATACTGGGAAGAAATAAAGAAGAGTAAGAGTGAAGAATGGCAGCAGAATCCAGGCACACGCCCAGCTCATCAGAGAAGTGAGCCAATCATCGTTTCTGTCATCAGGAAAGCAGATGCCACACAGACATTTCAGGCTTTCCCCAGGGCCCGCGGTAGCCCCTCTATCACCATAGAGATGGTTTGCTTGTTAGTGAATACAAATGGAAAATGTGTCATTTGTAGATTTTGTTTGAAATTGACTGCTTATGTTCTTTCTTTGGGAACCCTAAAATATGAAACTAATAAGAGGAGTGGGGGAAAAATGTCCTCTGAAAAATATCAAGGGACCTTGGAGAGAAGAGGAGTTTAAAGTGTGGAAGAGTAACTCAACCAAGATGCTATCCTGCCTCCAACACTGCAGCCCCAAATCCCTTTCCCAGCTTACTCGCTGCTCAAAAAACATGGTGTGCTTACCTGGAGCAGGACGAGGGGGACCAAGAAGAGCATTTTCATTTTTAGAGGCCTCACATTCCTCCAGCTTTTTCTTCAATGCCACAATTTCTCGACGAATGACAAGGACATTGTTTTTGTCTAACGTCTCCAGCTTCTGCACCAGGAGAGTCATATTCCTTATCTAAGGAAATAAAAATTCAGAGTGACTTTATATTATTCTGCAATTTCTTTCATAAACATTCTGGGGCTGAATTTGTCATTTAGTGAAACATTGCTGCAGAATACACCAGAGATTTTTCTGAATGGTTTCATTTGGAAGAATATATTTTATGGTTTAGTGCAAATGCCTGTCAGATCTCAGGCAGATGTGTGTAACAAGAAGAAAATGGAAAAGATTTTAGCAGCTTTAATAATAGAGCACAGTCATTCTAGGCTTCCACTAATGTCCACTAAAGTTCATTTCTAATAACCTTCCCCTATAAACTCATGTTTACTCATGCTACATTATAATTAAGTTTCTAATGAATGGTGAGGGCTAGAGAAAACTTAAATTCTAAAAGATGTAACCTGAATTCTCGATTATACCCCTTTGTTATGATTATGCAAGTAAATTGTCATTGATATATATTACCCAACCATAGCATTAATGTGATGGTCTTTATCCACAGATCTTAAAAACCTTCACAGAAACATATTAACAAGAAATTTCTTAAATGAGGTTACCAGTATGTGGAGATGGATTTCAAGAAGCACCAAGATCAGCTACTCATTCAAAAAGACAAATACACGTTTACACTCAGGTATACTATGGATTTCTAGACTCCTTAGCATAAATCCAAAGCAACTAAAGCACCTGATCTAGCACGGCCGTGGACAGCTGGCCAGATTCATGTCACCGCCCTGAAGAACTTAAAAGATTCTCTGGTTGTGGAGCAGGATTCTGACCACTGAATAACGTCAGCTCCTCAGTTCACATGTTCCCAGTGTGCTCCACTTACTACACAGAAAGAGACATCCACCCACAGCAGAATGTGGACAAAAGAGCGACAGAACTAAAATTTGTGAAAGAGAAAGTCCTATCCAACTCTAGTCTTCGCTGATGGTAACTGAGAAGTATTTCTATGGATGGATACACCGCTAAATGGGTGAGTTAACTCCGTACCTCCACTTCCAGCTGGTCAACAATTTCTGTGCTTCCCACAAAACTCTCCTTCAGGCGTATGATCAGCTTTTCCATCTCCCTCACTTCTATCTTGATCAGCTCGAAGTCCAGTTCAGTGTAAGAAATGCTGCTCTTCTCCATGATTTCTACTCGGACAGTTAAGTTTAGGAGTCTCTTTTCATACACACTGATTAATTGCACATATTCCTTCACCTGAAGGGAATCAAAAAACCCCAAGTCAGTTTGCAAAGTAATATTGAAGGGTCTTCCCTCACTATAAAATGCTTGAATACTGTCAACCATCAATCAATGTTTTCCTTTGGTAAAGAAATGAACCAAAAACTACTTAGCCAGGTTTCAAAAATCTATCTGTGGTTAATCTTGATCTGGCTGGGTTGACAAACACCTAGGAAATTAGGAAACCACAGTTGTAAGTATTTGTATAAGGGTATTTCCAGAGACATTTGGCACATGGGACAGAAAACTAAGGAGGGCACACATCCTGAAAGACAGTGGTGTCATCCAGGAGGCAAGAGGCCTGGAAAAGAACAAAAGCAGAAGGAAGAAGGCTGCTACCACATGCTCTTGCTGGCTGTTCTTTTTCCACTTTCTGGCTGACTTGAAGCAAGCGGCCTCTCTCTCCTACATTGTGCCACTGTAAACTTTCTGCCCCACCGGAGACCTAAAAGTAATAGATCCATTGCTTGTGAACTGAAACATCTGCAAACATGAGCCACAGTCAGGTTTTTCTCTTGTAAATACTTGTCTTTATTTGGTCATAGCAGTTGAAAAGCTGATGGCTTCACTATCTAGATGCAAACTGAAGGAACATATTGTTTTAATTGGGGAGAAAGGCAGGATTACACTTATCCAAACTAAAACTATTTTGCTTTAAGATTACTATATCTGCAATTATCTCTCTTTTAATATTTGAAAAATAGTAGCTCTCCAAGCTAAACTGGTTTGACTCAGCCTTTTTCTGTCCCCGTTCTTTTCAACATATCTGTGTATTTTCTCAGCACAGCTGACATTTTAGGAAGATTTCTTATAGGTGGCTATTCTGTGTACTATAGAATATTCAGTTGCTTCATCTACCAGTAGCATTCTCCCACCTACCAAATGTGACAGCCATACATCTCTCGGACCTTGTCAAATGTTCCCTGGGGGCCAAATCACTACCAGTCTCTCTTTGTTTATAACTATTGCTCTAAATCTAGGGGTTTTGTTGAAAAAATGAGAAATTGTGAAGAAGAAATCCATTTTGGATGATAATGTGCAGTAAGTTTTGAGCCTCTCTGCCTCTGACAAAATGGCAAAAAGACTCGACTTACTGCACAATGTATGAGTGTATATGGGACTGTAAAGTGCGCATTTCATTAAGTATGCTCACATTTATTCCAAGAACTGATTATTGCAATCAGACCTTTAAATTACACATTTGTTGCATATATTTGAATGTCTGATCATTAAGTTAAACATTTCCAAAAATTCCCTTGGTGGTTTGGTATATAATTGGAATCTCCGAATGGATATTTCAATAAACAGTTGGTGGTACTTTCTGTATCTGATCTCTAGAAGAAATGTCATGGCTTTTTAAAGAAACTGCTCATTAAAAGTTGCCGGCTTTACTTTCTTTCTAAAAGCCTGATTACAAATGATGCTCCTCTCCAAACTGCTCTAATGTCAAGGAGCTGATCCACGGCTCCGGGATGAACACAGAGCCACATGCTGACCTCTAATCCTTGTGATACCAAAGGCAGCCCTAACTTCTGTCATTTTAGCCCTCCACTTAACCCCACTGTGCAAATTAGCGTAGACTCATAGGCCACAGACCTAGAGGGCCAGGGCTGCAGGGAAAGAGGATTTTAATGAAAGTTGAAAATGCAGCCTTTGGCATTAGTGTGTCTCCTCAGGCAACTACTGATGCTCACCGCTATCAGATGTGCTATCATTTGGTTGCTGTTAAGATTGGTGACATTTTGGTGGGAGGGGGGGGATGGTTAACAAAACAAGTTGCCCTCAATAATACACACAGATATAAGAAGGTCTAGCCAGGTTTTTATTTCTACAAAAATTGCCTATGATTAATAATGATAATAGTCATAATCATAATCATAATCATAATAATAACAATAACAGCAGCAGAACACCTTATCAGAAATGGAAGCTTGATAAATGAATGCACTTGTTCGCATTTAGCCTTAGCAGCTCTTAAAACAAATGGAAGACCCTCAGCTTTCCTGAAACATTTTGGTGGCACACTGCAGCTGTTGGGTTCTGCAAAAATGAGTGATTCAACTGTCAACTCTGCTGAGTAAAATGTGACTCTCCTTGATTCTCCCAGAAACCAAAGCATAGCCTGGAGACTGAGACCTGTGAGAAGGTGTGCAGCCTGCCCCAGCTCAGCTGCAAAATGAAAGGTCTCACAATCTCCTTGGGGTGAAAGAAAAAATGCTGAAGTTCATGTAGCTGACATTTAGAGGAAAGCCTACCCGTGTTCAGGAAAACTGAAATTATCCACAGAATTGCATAAGGCAAGAGAGAATTTGAAGATAGGCCAGAACAACTTCTCAGTGTGAACTTTACTAACAGGAGCAGATTATTAATATCAGTCTGTCACGTGCATGGAGCTATTATATTGGACTGTATGCATAATACTGAAAATTATAGCTCTTCCAGGGTTGGTAGGGGAAGCAGGCCTAGCAGATTGGCCCAGGGATGTGTCCAGCCCCACATTCCTGGTGTTTATTATACTTATTTTCTCCATTTTAAAGAAAGTACTGAGATTTAAAGCAGTGGAGCTCAACAGGGCAGTGTGGTACCGATTTGTCTTCAGGAAGCATTCAGCGATTTCTGCAACCCAGCGGTTGTCACAGCCTAGAGATGGGCAGGAGCTGCCAACATCTAGAAGCCAGCAGTGCTACAAAACATTCCGGCAAGAATAGGGAGCTCGCCTTGAGTGGACGCATAGCTGCGCCGACATCCTGCCTCTGATGGCAAATGTGGGCTCAGCCCGACATTCAAAGTTGCCTCTTTATTTTATCTGCTATGCACTTATTCAGTCATAAAGAATCTAAGTCTGCTTAAAAGAAGTTGGTTTCTAGGTGGTTCTTTTTTTTTTTTTTTTACAAAAATAGATGTGGTCCTGAGTAAATGAGGATGTAGTGATATTTAATTTAGCTATTAATGTAAAGCATTAGTCTAGTTGATATTTTTGTCACTTCCTCCAAATCTGTGATCATACTTATGGCCAGATTATTTAAAAGAAGCAAACATACCTTTCAACATTTTTATTTATTTATTTATTTTGCATTACTGGGCATTGAACTCAGGACCTTGTGATTGCCAGGCAAGTGCTTATTCTACTCAGCTATCTCCCTGACCCCTCAACATACTTTTATTTTCTACATAACCTTGAAAATAAATACAGTTAAGTTAATTGAACCTGAAGCAACCATTGGAACATGGAGTATTTTAGTACTAAATTCATCTGAGCTTAAATCTGACTTCAGCTTCTTTTAAAAAATTAAATTTATTGGCACATTTTATGTATGTATAATGATAACATTCATCATAGCGAATTTATATCTGTATATAATATATCTTGGGGCTGGGGAGATAGCTCTGAGGCACAAGTGCCTGCTGGGCAAGTGCAAGGTCATGAGTTCGAACCCTGGTCCCACAAAAAAAAAAAAAAATCTGAGCATTGTGTATATAATATATCTTGATTTTCTTATTGTTTTTTCCATTCTGCTCTCTTCTTTCAACCCCTCTTCATATTTACAAAAGCGTTGTTTCCGTTTTTATTTCTGTTCTTTTTTTTCTTTTCCCTTCCTTTTCCTCCTCCTGACTCCAGTTCTTAGTGAAGAAACCACTTCATTTTCCCAAGCTTTAATTTTCTTCCTAAATGGCTAATAATGGTATCAAGCTTAAACATTATCCTGAAGGCTAGAGAAAATGTACATTAAACACCCAGCTAATGGATGTCCTGTAAATTATAGAAATGAGAAGCAGTGATGTCAATGTTTCCTAACCTGACCTTTTAATTTATTATATTTCATTGCACAAACATTGCTCCATCAATGTTGTTTGTTTATGAGCTGTCTAAATGTCTCCCAGGCAGCCTCAGCCTTCTCATGCATGAGGCTCTATTAGCAAAAGTGTCACATTGAACAGCTTGGCCCAAACACCACAAGCCTCCAGAGAAAGAAAAAATCCCGAGCTGCCCTTTGTCAAGTCCCCTTCTGAGCACAGCCACACAAAAAGGCATGTCATAAACAACAGAAAAAGCTTTCAGCATCTTATGCAGAGGCAACTCCCCTTCTTCCCTGTGTACTGACAGATAATGAATCAGTGTAAGGCAGTCAAAATTCTTTTCTATTGAATCCCCCCAGGCCCCTGGATAAATGGTGATTTCCAAAGAAATCTGGGGACAGCTACAATAATTCACCTGTCCTTGGCTAAAGAGATAACTTTAACTTTGAAGGCATTAAAGTCCTATGGCATCTCTTCTTAGGTCTACACTGGAGGATGATGGCCTATTTGGGAGGAAAGAAAGCAGGAGTGATTGCGAACACTCAAGTTCTTCATCTGGCTCAAACACCAAGAAAGGAATGACCTCGGTTGTTGTTGTTGTTGTTGTTGTTGTTGTTGTTGTTGTTGCTTGCAGAAATGGAGATTGAACGCAGGCCCTTGCGCTTGCCAGGCAAGTGCTAATTCTACTGTGCTATCTCCCCAGCCCCAGGAACGACCTTGGGAAAGTCCCTTTATCTTTGAAAAAGCTAGAGGAGAATTTCTGGCCTCTTTGTCTTAGCCTGCTTGAGAGGAATAAAAAAATTAGAAACCACAAATGAAAGCCACTGTGGTTATCATTGTTATTATTACTCCCCATTGTGCCAAATCAGTTATGTAAATCCCAGCTGACAGGTAAATTCCTGTAGGTCTGGGTCACAATGTTTTGTTTTGGGCAAGCTGCTAAAACTTTCAGAACTAGAATTTTTCCTTCCTACTCTGCCCTTCTTCTCTACCAATTATTAGCAAAGCTAATGCCATCTATCCCCTTTCCACAGGGTTAGAATTAAATGTCCCATCTTCATAAACTTGGCAAGCTGAATACCTCCCTGGAGCACCATGAGGTCTCCCACTGCCCTTCACATGCCTAGCGGCAAAGACTACATGCAAATCACTGGCTTCTACTATTTCAAAGCAAATGACTCTAACTGAAAAGATCTTTACCTAGGATTTTCCTCTACTTGTTATGTTTTTATGCATAACTTCTTATCTGTACTTGATTATGCTGGAATAAGGCCATGAATATTAATGATTGGAATTTATAATTTAGTGTTGTGCCTTTTCTGCTGATTAATTCAAGGACATTTTATTTCTTAAGGAGCTAGGTTCCTGAAGTAGTCAAATACATTTTCCTGGGTGCTTGGTTAAACTTACAATATTTATCTACCAATTCAGGTTGAAAGCAGACATCAGCCTCACTATAGCTTTTATTTTAAAAGATAACTATGTTGAATGTTGCCATGATTAACCTTCCCAGGAAAACTTATTTTGAATCTTTCAGCAAAGCCAGAGCTCTTTGTATATTAATGAAATTGTGTTAAATAATGCATAGTATGATTAGGCCCTGTCTTGGACCTCACCTGTACAGAAGACGGGAGGTTTTCTAATTGATTCGTAACTTGGCTAATAAGCTGAAAGCTCAAAATTAGAATGCTAAATCACTGTGCTGTGGCCAGCTCAGGAAAAGACAAACTCTTTAGAATAACTTCTGTTGGCTGGAGAAAAACAGTAAGCAAAGGATTAAACTTAAGGTTTTTAATCAAGGCTGAGTGACCTATTAGTTTCGATTCAAATTCCCAGAGAAAATTTTCAGTCTAATTCAGTCTAATAATGCTAGGTGCACTTCACGAAATACTCTTGTTGAAAAAATAGAACTACTAGGAAAGAAAGACAAAAAGAATGAAAAAATTATAAAGTAATTTATGTATGCAAACTACTATGTATATGATGGAAGGGAGGGAGAGAGAAGATATTGGGGCAAAAGAAGAGAATAAAAGAAAAATGAAGGAGGAGAAGAGAACACAGAAAACTAGGACAACCAAAAGCAGTCCAAAATAGAAGAGAAGAAGAAAAGAAAGAATTGAGAAACAAAGTGAAGAATAGCACAAAAGGACAGATTGAGGTAAAGGGAACTAGAACAAAAGGAAACGGGAATGGGGTAGAAATAGAAGAAAAGGTGAGGCAAGGAAGAGAGAGCTAAAGAACACGGGGAAAGCAGGAAACAAAAGGAAGCAGAATAATCTAGGAGGCACAATCTAGAAGAAATCCAAAGAAGAGATGGCAGGGTAGGGGTGGGTTTGCAAGAGAAACTCAGATCCCTTTTCTGACTGTGTGAGAGCCCCAACTCTGGGATGAATGCACCCCTGGTATACACAATCTCAATCTTGGTTACTTGCTGAGCTCTCACTTTTCACTGCTGTGAGGAACCCATATGTATGCTCTGTAGAGTAAACACTATAACCACCATGGCATGTAACACGACACCTTTGATACCGTAAAGAACACAACGATTACTACATCATGAATTAGGACATGTTTTGCTTTGCTTACCGGTGTGTTACTATCAGAACGTTTTTGAAAACACTTACTTTAGACAGCTCTGTCTCAAACTTCTGGGTGAGGACATGAGCTGTGAATTCCAAGCGTTCCACTCTGACCACAGGAAAGGTGGTATCTGGCAGGGAGACAGAGCACTGGCAGATTCCATGGTCGTTCAGGGAGCCGGTGAAATTGGAAAATGGCTGTGAATAATAAGGTGAGCATCAGTAATAAGCTGGAAACTGAGCCCTTTTGGCAACAGGAATGACAGGAGTTGGCTTGTCAAAGGAGAGCTTGGAGGCCGGCACAGGGAGCCCAAAACATAAATGAACAAGAGCAAGCACAAAGCACTGTGCTTCCAGGAGGGGGTAACTATACAGAGTTTACCTGCAGCTTGCCCCTTTGGACTCTTTGTCAGCAGCTATTACGAAGAGGAAGATTTTCTACTTCTGAGGAAGCTTACAGGAAACCTTTACTATCTATGCAAAGAAAGGGACAGAGAAAGGACAAGAATTCTAAATTTGCATATGGATTCTCCACTTACTCTAGGCGATGCTTCCCTAAGTGTGAGTTCTGCCTCTGTCAGATGAAGATGCCCTAGTCCCAAGATTCGTGTTTAGGATTCACCAAGTAATGTTAGCCAAGTCCAGCACAGACAGGATGATTAGTTTCTGTCAGCTCCTCTTTCCTTCTGTTATTCATTTTCTTTCCCTCACCTTTACCCCAACGTCAAACCAGGTCCTTTCAGAATGACAAAAAACATCTAGGATGTGGATTATGGTGCAAAAAATAAGACAAAATTTTATCCTGTCTTTAGTTAGGAAATTATATCATTAACATTCTTCAAAATGGTGGCAATGCAGTTATTTGCTAAAGTCAAGCAGTGTATGACTTTGGAGATCTTGCACAATTTCTTTTTTATATATTTATTTATTTGTTTATTTATTTATTTATATTATGGTTGGCTCAGCCTGCCCTGGGGAGGTGGAGCTGGTGCAGCATGTGGTGCCAGGGATCAAACCACGGTCCCTGCAGTTGCCTAAGCTTTCCTAAACAAGCAATTTAGACCACTGAACCATCTCACTGGCCCAATTTCTTTTTTTTTTTAAAGTAAAAGTTCTTCAGCTTATCACTTGCACAAAAGTCATTTTAAAATATTTGATGTTTCTTTAAGATATTCAGGCTCATACTTCAGCAGTGCTGCATATTTTAAATTGACAGATTTGAAAGATCCTGTTTTTCTTTTGTTCCCTTTGAACTACCCCAAAGGAATCCTGGCACAATTAACTTTTTTTTTTTATTACTACTATTGCCTTAAAGAGTAAGTTTTGACAGCTGAACGGCTGTCCCTTTTAATGATCTCTTCTGAAGGCCATCAGCAAGCTCACCTGTGGAGTGCCAGGCTGAGGGGCTCTATGAAGCTAAGAAGGAGAGAAAAGCAGCTTTCAGAGCCCAGGAGACTCAGGCCACACCTCTGAAAGTTCAAGTCACCTGGCTATAGCTCAGGTTTCATGCTCTGTATCTACCAGTCTTCAAGATTCACTAATGAGTTGGGCCTAGATGGTTCTGTAGTTGAAAGCATCAGTGACTTTCGGGCCAGTCAAGGCTTTTGAAATTAATTTGTTGGTTGTTGCTTTGCTTTTCTTCTTAGTTTAGCCTAAGCTGCTTTAGAATGAGTAGAAAGAAAGCAAAATGTGTTTTCCACTCCAGGTAACTTAACATTGACCTCAGTTTTGCAAACACGGTCCCATACCTGTAGGCATAAGACAAGGAGAAGGAACAGATAACTGAACTGAACATGGGGCAGGGGTGGATTAGGTGAACAAGGGAAAGGTCTTTTCCAGGGATCAGTAGGAACTGGATAACGAATACCAGCAGCATGTCAGAAAGGTGGGGTTTTTCTGGGCCCAGCTCTATTATTCCCTCTAAAGATAGAAAGACTCTCGGTGAATCACGCCAAGTCTTTTACAGGAAAGATTCACATATCACAAGCCTTTGAAGAAATAGCTTATTGCATCAACTGTCTAGCAAAAAAGGAAGAAATAGTGCATTATAGCTGATGGAAGAGGTTAATTAGCTGCACAAGACAGAGCTGGACCATTCTTAGAGTTCTCAGAAAAGCTCTGTCAACTCAAGAAACAGTGGAGATCACGAAATAATGAAAAAAGAACCAACAGTTAACAACTTTTTGTCCTGAAGTTCACCTGAAAGACAGGCAAATAATTATGAGCCCTGCTGACAGTCATTCCATAAATTTCTAGCGAGCATCTCTGCCTCAGTGTTGTGGACTCCCTGCTTCTGTCCCACTTATTATGAGCCCAGGGTGCACAGCTGACATCACAATGGCCCATAAGTTTGATCAGTGTCTCCCATTAGAGAAATTTCTGCTCCTTGAATTCAAAGACAATGAAGCTAACAGTAATGAGTCTGTCTCCATGGCGAATGCTTCAGTTCTACTTGAGTATAACATGGGGAATGGGTGACAAAGACAAGTACTCGTCTCCTTGGCCTTTGAAAGGATACATGATCCCTCTTGTGGAAGGCAAATAAGACTGCATGTTCCGCAAAACACTGTATACAGGTGGGTATTCGCTCAGCTTTCAATCAGTTAACATTTACCAATGTCTAAAATGTGCCAGACTCTGGCATTAGAAGACAATTAAAACCAATTTCTGCCAAGAAATTAAGCCCATTGTCATTATGAAAGCATTTGGAGATAGGATATCTTTTTTCTTCCCTTTTATTTTCCACCAGTTCTATAGCCTGACAACAAAACTACATGACTCTGTGATTTGTACATTTTCAGTTATTGTGTGGAACAGAGCACTGGAGCTTTCCCGTCTATGAATTGACTGCAAAGGCCCCTTCCTGAAGGCAGAGTGCTCTGAGCACTACAGCTGAAGGTACAACTCGGATTTGTGATTTAAGGTTTCAAGTGGTTCTAATTAGCAGCCAAATCTAAGTGCCCACAAAGATTTAAGGCATAAAATAATGGTACTCAACATTTTCAAAGTACAGAAAATGATATGTTTGGAACTTGCTCAATGACAGTTTCAAAAGGGCTTGCCACAAGTCCACCACTTTCCAAAGACCTCTTCAAGCTGACAGCCAGACTCAGATTTGTTTTATAGCAAAATTGACACCTAGCACGCACACACACACACACACACACACACACACACACACACACAAAACCACCCTGAAATTGTGATACTAACTCACCAGAAAGAAATAAGGAAACTATAAGGAAATCTCTAAGTATAATTTAACTACCAGTCCTTATCTCCTTTTAAATATTTGTCTGATTATCAAACAGTAGGCATTCGAAATTTCTCTATTTCTTAACTTATACTTTGTTTTCTATTGTTTTAGTTGATGACTTCCTCCAAGCTTAGCTTATGATAAAGCATCATAACAAATTTTTATTATTAATTTCACTATAAAAAATGGCAAGTTTTAATTGACCCCAGAAATTAGTCAGCATTATGGGACCAAATAATGCACCTGACATCTAATTACAAAGAATCCTTATACATATTTATGATCCACACAACTTTCTGCTCTGTGACATATGTCTCTGCTCCCTAGAAATAGAAGTAGAATACTATAAAGAGAGCTGCTGTATACTGTGTACAACCTGGAATTGGTTTAAATGTGGGTAAAATAACTGAATTAGCATGAACAGGCTCTAAATTATTTAACTTGTCAACTTTGTCATTTCGACAAATAACTTCACCTCACTAAGCATTAGTTTTAATATCCCAAAAGTAAAAGCATTCATCCATAATGCACTATTATGCATACATAAAGAAGAAAATTTTGTAAGTTTTTTGGAAAATGCATAGATCTTGAAATAACCATACTGAGAGAAATAAGCCACTCATGAGGACAAATGATACACTCTCCTAACATGTAAGTCTAAGAAAAAGTGACAAGTAGACTGGAAACTATTGTTTCATAGGAAAAAAGGGAAGAAGGAAGAAGGAGTGTGTAAGACCAGGGGAATGAGTGTGATAAAAACATAGTAGATGCATTGAAATTCCTCTAAGAGATGTGCAGAGGGAGCAGGGAGAAGAGCTTCTGAGAGGGAGGGAAGTGTTCGAGCTATGGTATGCACATGCACCAGTTTGCCAAAAACAAACCTACTGCTCTATAGCAGCAACAATAAGAATAAAGGAACTAAACTGAAAATACAAAAGCAAATCAACTAGGACTGTTAATTTTAATGATTTCTTAAGATTAAACAGTGTGTATTATTTACCTAACCTAGTCTCGACATTAGGCACATAGTATTTATGCTCTTCATGGTTTCTGGCTAGGTCTTATCTAGCTAGAGAACTAGAAGATGTCTCTTTTGCTAACAATTTAATTCTTTCACACAGGCTTGTTAATCACCAAATTTTCATTGTTTATGTATTCCTGATAGTACAAACAAAAGCAAACAATGAAAAAGCTTCTTCAGGCCGGCGAGATAGTTCAGCATACTATGTGTCTGCTTAGGCAATCGCAGGGACTGGGATGCGAACCCTTGCACCACATGCTTTGCTGGCCCAGTGCACAGGCATGTTGATCCAGTGACCTAGTCTGGATGTGGTGGAGCATGCCTGTAATTCCAGCACTGGGAAGGCTGAGACAGGAGGAATACTACAAGTCTGAGCTATGGAGTGAGACCAAATACATTAAAATGTACCAAATACATTAAAAACAAAACCTTTCTTCCCTCCCTCCTATTTGCCTTCCATTCATACATGTACATGTAGATACAGACCTGTCAGATTTTCCAGAAGAACCTAGGGGTGCAGAGGAAGGAACTTTGGTGGAGTTGGGATCCTCTTTCTCAGGTTTCACTGCAGCTAGTCTAACTCCGGATGGGTAACTGTTTCTTGCCCTCTCATTTCTCACCCCTTCTAGCCATATTCTCATTTCTTTAAAGAAAATCAAAGAAGACTTCTTGCTCAAGGAACTGGACACACTATGGATCCTACATGGGAACCCCAGCTAGACCAATCCTTCATAATGCATGACTTTTGTTGGTTTGGCTTGTCTGGCCATAGAAATGGCTCTAAGGATTTTCTGTAAGGAGAATTGCAAAGAGTTAACATTTCCTCAGGAAATGTCCACATAGAGTGGTCCTTTCCAGTAACTCTTTGGCCTTATTTCTGTTACCCTGTTCTTTATGTACAACAAGCAAAAAACTGGCAGGCCACCGACTGTGAAACGGAGGCTCTCACGCTCTGCAGGTCTACTGTTCACGTGGACAAGGGGACACAGACATAGGCAACAAATCAACTGGGCAAAATTTTCCTGGAGCTTCTGCCTACAGGTCTCTTCCCTAACAGTTTCCATCCTACACTGCATTACTGCATATTGCAATCACCTGCAAACAGCTGTTTAAATATATGTAGTTTTTAAACATCTGATCTATGGGTAGGACCTGTGCATACAGACTTTCAGAATCTACCTGGTGACTGATCCTAATGTTTAATGCAGTTTGAGACTTTCAAGCATAGATTCTTCCACCACAGCTTCTAGCTAGAGAACTAGAAGCTGTCTCTTTTGTTAACAATTTAATTATTTCACACAGGTTTTAATTCTTCTTCAGGCACCTGCAATGAACAGAGAGCATCATAAATCTTTTAGCATGCCCAGTTCCAGCCATCCATAAAATTGTATTCATGTCCCTAAAAAGCAAGAGAAAGGGAATGAGCATAGCTCAGTGAGTTTTTGAGGACTCCTCACCTGAGATACAGTGCTATCTCTTGCCCAGGATGTGGCCACTGAAGCTTCTTCCAAAGGAACTGTGGTCAGATGTTCAGGCTGAGCTAAAGTTGGAACCAAGGAAGGGCTCGAGAACTGGAATCTCGCAGTCCCAAAACCAGGACCAAAGAAGGACAAAAGGGCTAGAAAGAAGCCAAGACCTTGAGGCATACTGTCCCCTTAGCTGGATCCACCTGCTTCCACATAGAGCCCCACAGGCTTCTTATAGTGTTCAGTGGGGATTTCCCAATGCCAGTTTGTGGGGAAAGAGGAAGGAGCTAGAGAGCACATGACCCAACCCAGGGGTGTCGCGACACCCAGCTACCTGAGTCACATCCACACCTGCCGCTGAGCCTTACTCTGAGCCGCCGGTAGATCCAGATAATCCCCTGCCACATATTTACTCAAGTGTGCTTTATCAAGCTCCAGATCTGGTTCCCAAGTTGCTACTTTTTTGAAAGAAATGGTACTGATATGTTCCTTGTGGTTGAGATAAAGTTCAGAGGTTCCAAGAAGGAAAAGAATCCTTTGATCTTTTACCAGGAAGCACTTCTAAGTATTATCTCGATATATTAAATCTGTGTTCCTGAGAAAGTGGGGGTCACTTACATTGGGGACTGTCACTCTCCCAGAGCTGTATGAAGTTTTACTTCAGTTCTCATTGTCCACATTACTACTGACCTGTGCCACAGTGTCTGCCTCCGAACTGAGTTCTCTCCAAATCTCCACCGTGAAGAAGAGGCCTGCAGGGCTTCATTCCCTAGAAACCAACACAGCTCTCTGCACTACGTAAGTTCTCACTTCTGTGAGCTCGATGTTGGGAAGATAAAGAACCCAAGCAAATAGATGGTCCCCAAAATGACCTAAACCCTGTGCCCCAAGCCTCAGGTGTTACCTCATACTCAATCAAGGGGGTCCCATGGTGAGCAGTCTCTCTCTCCAGCAGTCCATATGACCTTCACTGTCCCTGCCCCTCTTGTGAGCTAGCCAGGCACTGGAGACCTCCTGGCAGTCAGGAATAGGAAGGCTTTACTCTCACCTAGCGCCCCTGACCACGGGCTTCAGGCACCATTCCCATCTCTCCCACACAGCACCCTGCCCCCCCCCCGTTGTATTTCTGTCTTCCTCCCTGCAGAGAAGGAAAGATACTGGCTTGAACTTAAAGTGTAGCTAGGTTCCTCATCTGTCAGTGGGATTGGCCACATCACTGAGCCTCTAAGAGCTATATCAATTCCTAAATTGTTATAATTAGACAAAATATTATCCTGAAAGTTGCATATAAGCACTTTGAAGTGCTATACAGATGTCAGCTTTTTTTGTTTCATGTTTAATTTCCTAAAGCCTAGATTAATAAGAACATGTGGCTCAAACAAAGAAAGAGAAGTCATGCCCTGCTTCAAACCTGCCCCAATCCAGGAGCACTTTGACAGACCTGGTTGAAGGGTTCTTTCACAGCTTAATCTCACAATACTCTCAAACTCTCTGAATAAGTGTAGTGCTAAGGTAAGCACTTAGAAAGCCACCCCAAAGTTGTATTTCTTGAACAGTTATAACACACAGGTAAGATATCCACATAGTTTGTACCTGGCGTAAGACTGCTGTTATTAAAAACCAGTGCCACATCAGAATCCTAAAACAGTGGTACACTAAATCATATATTGAGGAAAAGGATGTAGGCAGGAAAAATGGAAATAGGTACGTAGAAGTGAAAGAGGGAGAAGACATGGGAAAAGGGGAAAGGAAGGCGAGTTTATCTCACTTAGGCCCACCCGAGGTCTTTCTGGTCTGCATCCTCAGTCCAGTATCCCTCACTACCCACTGACTCCGAGGGCTGAGAGGATAGCTCATCCAGACCAGTCTCCTGAACTTCAAGGTCCACATCCACCCAGCCATGCTGGCTGTTGTTGCTGCCTTCATCCACTGTACAATGAAACAGATTCTTCGAGCCACCCAAGGATATATCCTTAGGCTGATAACATTACAACCGTATCATGTGGAGATGAAAAAGAGAAGCCGCTAGGGAAGACCCAGAAAGCACAGACTCGTAGTGGCCATCTGTAGTGAAAGTAAAGGGCAGCAATGGATGGTTCATGGCCAACTTTTGAGGGATAAGAAATGCATTTTGAAGCATTATTTTCATATTACGCTCTATCTAGGATTGCCAGATTCAGCAAATAAAAATAGAGTATCTAGTCACGTTTGAACTTTCAATAAATACCAAGTTTTAGTGTAAGTAGAGTGGGACCTTGGTTCATGAACTAGTTTTCTTTATGATGGGGAAAGATGATCACACTTGTGTTTGTGTAAGGATGTTGGCCACAATCATATTTGCCATCTGAAGTAAAATTTGTGAACAGAAACAAAATTTTGTCAAATACTTTGGTTTAAGAACCAAATTTGGTGAGGAACAGAAGTGTTCATGAATGAACTGAGGTATTGCTGGCTGCCCCATGCAGTACTTGGACATACTGACACTAAAATATATATTGCCTGATTAACATTTAAATTGAATCAGACATCCTGTATTTTATCTAGAAACCCTACTATTGAAACAGAATTATGACTGAAATTCATTGTTCCCTATTAGAAACAATTCAGCTTTGGCCTCTTTGGCCTAATGTTCTCGCCTCTTCAGTGCCTAGTCCAAAGCAGCAAAATCATAGGGCATGTGTGAGAATGGAAATTGGCATATGGAAGCCATTATTCTGAGACTGGATCCTATGAATATGGATAGAGAGAGGAGAGCATGTATCTACATCCCATTTTGACTCCCCTCTTCTTCCTGATTCTCATCAAAGCAAAGGGCAAAATCTGCTCTCATTTGCTCATACCCTGTTCCTGTGACTCTAATGAGCTTTCCTTGACCCTTTATTTTAAAGAGAAGCAAAAGAAAGAAAAAAAATCATTAACAATGGTTGTCTGTTGTCATGACTACATTTGAGAGCTTCAGCGGGAGAACCTGTGGAAGACCCATTACCAGAGAGGTCATTCTCCTGTGAAAATAGGGCAGCACTTTTCTCCAACACAAAGGTACCTCAGCTAGGAAAACAACCACTTCACTGTACTCCTAGGTTGCTTGTTGCTGTATATATCCATAGTTTCCAGAATAAAGATTTAATCTCTTTGGTACCCTCAAATGCACAAAAACATTGCAGTGTTTCAGTAATGAGATTGTTAATAATAATATTTTGATTACTTTCTCTGCACATACCTTTGTCCTGAAAAAACAAGCTTCCTGTTATTTGAGAGCTCAAAGACAGAAGAAGAAAAAAAAAAAAAAAAAAAAGATCTGGGATGCAAAGCAAACAGTGCAGTATTTTATTTATAAAAATATGTCCTAAACCTGGGGTCTCTCTAGATCAATGAGTCACTGAAAAATCACCTGAGTAATATAACATTCCTCAATTACAGATTGAAAGAAAGTTACTATTTATGTGTTTAGTTAGTGAAATTCCCCAAAATTATATTTCTTGGACGGTTGTATCACATAGGAAAAATACCCATATAGTTACACATATTTTAATCCTGTTTCTAAAAACCAATGCCAAGCACTACAGTACTTTCAGACTAGAAATCCCTTACGGGTACCTGATTTCTGTGAGAACAATGGAGCATGTGTCTAGTTTACAGACTGACAATGGAAGCTGTGCTGCAGTGACCTTTTCGTGCAAACTGATTATGCTCCAAACTCCTCACAAATCTCTGTGAAGTCTCTCTTAGCAATACCAGTAAATCACATATAGATATAGTAATCAATTGATGCCATGCATTCATTCTGCAAAGCTGTCCCTTAGTTAACGACATATTAGTCTGTTCTGTGCAAAATATCATGCCCTATGATGAGCTATAAAGAAGAAAGAAATTTGCTGAGGTAAATGTCTAGTTACTTAGAGATGCCAGGCCACTATGCTAAGAATTTCAACAACAAATTTAATACAACATCAAATTCACAGTCACTAAAGAATGACTAGGAAAGCCGGGCGTGGTGGCGCACGCCGGTAATCCCAGCACTCGGGAGGCTGAGGCAAGAGGATCGGTGTGAGTTCGAGACCAGCCTGGGCTACAAAAGTGAGCTCAAGGCCAGCCTGAACTGCATAGTGAGACCCTGTCTCAAAAAGACAAAAAAAAAAAAAAAAAAAGAAAAAGAATGACTAGGAAGTATCCAACCCAAGTGGGTTGATGTGCAAAGAACTCACCAGCAATGAACTTCCTGAGGATAAAGACTATGGCCTCATCTATTTCAAATCCCTAGCACTGAGCACAGTGCTGGTACTTTGTGTCCCTTGTCTGCACAGTAAGTAATATATGCAATAGAAAAATGAACACATGCATGGAATCAATGAATCAATCTATCAAAATACTGTGCAGAAATTCTTAATTATTATTGAAGAAAACATATCAGTTAAATAGTACTGGAGAAAAGGAAAGGAATTTTATGTTCTCTTTGCTTTGGTTTGGTACTAGGAATTGAACTCGGATCTTGCACTTGCCAGGCAAGTGCTTGTGTCACTGAACTATACCCCTAAGGAAGAAAATTTCTTTTTTAATTTACTTTTATTTTTATTTATTTATTTTTTGGCGGTACCAGGGATCAAAGTCAGGACCTTGAGCTTGCCAGGTAGGAGCTTACTCCACTGAGCTATCTCTCTGGCCCTCAAAGAAGAAAATTTCAAGGAACAAAAATTTCATGGGTAAAAGGACTGGAGAATGCTAAATTCTCTATAGAACAGAGAAATTTAGTTAGTTGAAAGCTGGTGTAGCCAACCCTACTAATTCATTTCACATCAAAACTACTGCGGATACTATTTAACCTGTCTCAAATCCCTACTTTAACTTAATAACTGAAAATTTTCTATACCAGAAGCTACAGATCTGATCATCTCACTGGCATAGTGCATCTGCTGGCACTATGGCGATGACCATCTCTGCAGCAAAATCATCAAGGTTGAAAGAATGCGAAACCAAACGAATTAATGGGGCAACTAATAGAAAGCAATGCAAAGTCCTGTGCAAATGTTAATAGACAATAGCAGAAGAGTTAAAAGGTAACAAAGATTAATTGAATGTGAGGAGAAATATTTCGTATTCCACAAAGGAATTTTAGACAAATATGCTCCAACAGTATTCAGAATTCTTTCTGGGAAGAAACACACTCCACTGCCGCCACCAGGGGTAAAATTGTACTCAGGAAACACCCCACCTCAGGCTTGTCTCTGTACCGCACCAGTTGGAATCTTCCCAGAAATCTAGAACTAAGCACTGTTGCAAAATTCCTCTTATGATCTTCTGACTACTGTACTGAGTCACTCTTCATTTCACCCCAACATGTAAGAGTTTTCCACATTTCTTAGCTATTAAAAACCATTTAGTTATAGTTCCAAAGTCAAGTAACTTCTCTTGTCTCATTGCCAAAGTCTGTTTGCCTCATATCCACACTACATGAGTTATGATATCCAAGTTCTTAGCAAGACCTGTTTTCTCCATAGTTAGTTGCACACATCTAGCCCTACAAACTTCTTGCTGTTTGAGGGAAACTCTTGTTTCAGCTACTATGAGACATCACTTGGAAATGCTTAGTGTAACCACTATTGCAGCATTTTCAAATTTAGTTCTGCTAATTCATCAATTTTCCATTGCTATAATTAATTTTAAAAGAGGAGAGCTTAATTTGGGCTCACAGTTTCACAAGTTTGCTTCATAGATGCTTGGGCCCATTGCTTTTGTGTCATTGCTTTGGTTTCACATCATAGCAGGGAGGGTGGGAGAAGCAAGTTGCTCACTTCATGACAACTGCAAAGCATAGGAGAGAGAAGAAGAGACCAGTGTGCCACAGTACTCTTTAAGGACACATCCTTAGTGACCTAAAGTTTCCCACTAGGATCCACCTTTTAAAGTTTCTACCAATCTGAAGACAAAATCTTTAGCATACAAGATTAGAGAGAATATTCCAGAATGAAGCTATCACACATGCTTTTTACTCTTTGGTTTTTGCTAATTCCTGTCCAAATTTTCTCAAGCCTTATGCTATATATTGACTATTTGGGACTCCCACATCATTTATATGTTGAAATTTTAGGCCCAATTATAATGGTATTTGGATAAAGGGTCATTGAGAATTAGGTCATGAGGGTAGAACTTTTATGATGGGATTCATGTGTTTATAAAAGATATCGGAGAGCTTATAGGCTATCATTCTACCATCTGAGGACATGATGTAAAGTTAGAAAACTCAGAAGAAGGGCCTCACCAAGACTTGCTAGAGTCTTATCGAGATTAATTTTGGATTCCCAGCTTTCAGAACTGTGAGAAATAAATTTCTGTTGTTAAGAAGACATCAAGTGTGTGGTACCTTGGTATAGCAATCCAAACAAAGACAATGCAAATATTAGCCCAAGAGAGATGTGAAAATTCTGTACTTGATATTTAGAGAAAATGAGCGTAATGAGAAGGGCAAAGAGTATAAAGCACTGAGCAAAAACTGTTACATCTACCAATTTCTCAGCTAGATGACTTCAAACATAAAAATATGACAAAACATCAGATCTGAGCTTTATAACATAGTGACCATTAGCCAGTGCAGCTAGCTGTGAAATACTTGAAATATGGCTAATGTATGTTGAAAATTCTAAAGAATGTGCATTCAATTTCAAATATATAGTGTGGAGAAAATGTAAAAGCAATTGATCATACAGTAAATGTATATTTAAATATATTGATAAAACATTTTATTAAAATTAGTTTCATCTGCATTTTGTGGCTATTAAATTTTTACTACATTCCTGGCTTACATTGTATTTTTACTGCATGGTACTACACTAAAGCAAGCAGAATGATTAGGTATGATGCAGAAGTTTCTGGAGATTACCCAAACATAGGAAATTGTACCAAATGTCTCTTACTACTTACAGGAGATTAGCTAACTAGGTGGATTGCTGTTAATAGATTTCAAACTTAACATTTCTTCACAAATGTTAAATGTCACTGAAATTATCTCCAAAGAATATCAAGATAAAATGGAGATTTTTGATTTTTTTTATCTTTAAAAGCTTATCATTGAAACAAAAAATATATCAATGCCGCTTGAGACAACGTAAAAGAATCATGTCAGGAATTACCTGTCCCCAAACAGTCACTAAGTGATTTGTTTGCACCTTCATTTTTTTTTTTTTTTTTTTTTTTTTTAGAAGAGAAGAGAAGAAACTACTCCTATGACGCTAAGTGTAGCGGATTTGCAGTGGTGGTCAACTTGTTACACCGAGCTGAACTGAACTAGCATGATGCTGGGTGTGAGAGGTCTGCCTGAGGGTTGCTGCCAGCAGTGAAAGAGGCGGAACTAGAGAAGCTGTTGGGAAGTTGTGAGGGAAGCTGTTTGGAGAAGATTTCCTGATGGGAACCTAACTTTCTTCCCTGCTGGAGGAGCTCTGGACCTCACTGTGGCTGTGGTACTTTTCTGGAGAGCTTGCTTGAGCATTGCTTCCCGGCTCCACTTCAGATCCCTCAGCCTGTTAGCACAGATCCTTCATCCTGCTGGCATGGACTTTGTAGCTTCCACCACTGACCTTTGGGCCTTTCCAGCACAGATCACTGAGGCAGGCCTACACGACACACTGTTTTGAACTCTAAGCCTCCAACTGTGTTTGTGGAAGGCACTGTCATGAGAGCTATATTTTCAACTGGACTCATGCAAGACATTGATGTGGGACTCAGTCTCTCAGCTGCATTCTTTTGTCCTCACTGTGTGGACAGATCTCCTGCATTCATTGTATATAATTCTTAAAATGATCCATTATAAAATATGTTTTCTATTGTTCACCTTGCAAAAACTTCAAATAATGACACCAAACCTACATCTCTAAATGATCACAATGAGCTGGATCTAAGATGCATCAAGGGGCTGGGCAGATAGCTCAGTAGAGTGTTTGCCTGGCAAGCTCAAGGGCCTGAGTTCAATCCCCAGTTCCACCAAAAAAAAAAAAAAAAAAAAAGATGCATCGACCCTTCTAGATGGCACACACTTGACAAGTTACCCCAGTCCACAACTGCACCACATTTCTTCCCCTTATTTAGTGACCTGGATAGGTCAAATACAACCTTTGATACACACTTATAACTTTAAGATATCAAAATAGGTGAATTTGTTTTTCAGAAGTAAAGAAAAATTTAAAAGGTAAAATAAAAGATTCCATTTTTATTAAAGATTTTTCTTTATTTTTAGTAAATATTTTTTATTTATTTGCTGCATAAATTTGCAGCAAATTTATGCGAATAAATTTCATAGAATTACCAAATAGCTCTATGTCTGTGATTACATAAATACACCTGAAGTGGGCTATTTACCCTTCCCTGTCCTCACTTAACACTTTTCAGCTTGCTCAGCTGACAGACTTATAGACTACTGGGAACTGCTGAACCTGGTAATGGGTCACATGTGTGAGGGCAGGACAAAGCCAGTGTGCCGAAAGCAGTCAAGTGATCTCAGTCTTAAGTAAAATGTCCTGTCTGGACAATTTTGGCTATTAGTTCCTAGGGAACATTGTGTCTCTTGATAACTGACTAAGGTGTAAGCACCAGGCTATTTCCGGGGTCCTTTGCCAATCAAGCAAGGGCTATCACCTGACCCACTCTTGTATTCTTGTCTATTTCTTGCTCATTTCTGCCACCCTTTTTCCCCCAGGGTACTTGAGACACCAACGTGTTCCCACAGTGGATATGGCTTAGCCCCTGTAAGGCACACAGAGTAATTAAACTGTGGGGCCCTTGTGAAACTGTGATTAAGAATTGACATGGATAGCAAAATATTAAAGACTCTGCCAGGTGCTTCAAGATGTGGGCCCCTATGTGACCAGACTTGTGTGTCCAGAAAGTTCAGCTTTAACTACAGTGAGACATCTTGTCAGCGCTAGGATGCTAGGAGAATAGTTCTATAGGAGGAGAAATCTCAACCTGAGACTTGCAATGTTATTTTCTAACCTATGACATCTGAAATTGGATTTAAAGAAAAAAACTTAAAAAATAAATAAATAAAACTGGATTTAGCAACAACAGGTATGTCCATCTAGTAGTAACACAACCAACAGCTAGAATCTCAGAGACACACACATATTGTAAGGAAAGGACTCAAGTCTTCCCCAATTTACTCATGCTTTTCAGAGTTTGGTACTTCAGTTGCTATGTAATTATATGCAGCTTTAGATTTCCATAGTGTATGCAAATCTTGGTACTATACTTAGAGTTTAAATGACTATTGCTTTGATGTCATTTAATATTTAATGAAAAGTTTACAAGATTGCTTTAAAATAAATACATCTGTAAGCCATTAACCTGAATTTTTAAAAAAGTTTATTGTTTAGTTATAACCCTCTGGTGATAAGACCAATCATTACTAAATACAAATAGTGTATACCCCATCCTGACCCAGCCCCACTTTTTATATGTATGTGTGAGTCTCTGTCTGTAAATATTTGGCTTCATTTTTTGACTTAATGCTTTCCCATTTCCTTCATTAACAGCATGAAGAAAAGAACAATAATATGCTTGTTAATAGAACATTGCCTATATGTCAGGTAATACTGCAGATGCTGGAGGATAGAGCCAGGCAACTATAAATCCCTGCCCTGATGGGTCTCACTGTTTATTTGAGACAAAAATTCGACAATTAGAGTAAGTAAAATGCACAGTATGCTAGGGGACGTTGAGTGTCATGAGAAGTAAACACAATATTAAAGAGAAGTAAGGCATATATATGACAGGTGCTGCATGATAAAGTAGGGTACTCATGGAATTCCTCACAGAAGGGGACAATTGGGTACATATAAAGGTAGTGAGGAAGCAGACATAGGGCTCTCTGGAAGGGAGAAGCAAGTCCCTGAAGTAGGTATTTTACCTGACTTTGAGTAACACAATAAGAACTCCATGAAATGAAGTAGAGGAGGATAGTATGAGACCAGGGGAGTGCTATGCTATAAAAGGTCATTAAGGTCATTAGGAAGATTTGAAGTTTATTCTGGACGAATGGGAGTCATTGCAGTAGAAGACTAACATGGTCCGATGTATACTTTAATAAGAGGACTTTGCCTGCTCTGTAGAGTTGACTGTGCTGAGCAAAAGTAAGAAACAGAAGCCAGGGCAGAGTTAAGATGGGAGAAGAAGATCATTCAGCCCAGAGTGGCAGGAGATGCGGACCATTCAGCCCAGGGTGTGGACAGCCCAGCAACGGACCTAGTGTGACTCGGCCATGTTTTGTATGACACATAGCATTAGATTCAAAAAATATAAGCTGTGGGCAGGAAAGAAGGGAAGACACCAAGGAAACCAAAGTTCTTGCTCTTATAAAGTGGAGGAATGAAGTTGGCATTAATTGAGGTGTAGAAACTAAAGAGAGAGTGAGTTGTGAGAGAAAAACTAAAGGCTCCGATTAGGAATATAAAGTTAGGAGTGACTTTCAGACATCCAGTGGAGATGATGTTTGTATAGTTGGTTATTGGGTCTGGAATTAAGAGGAGATGTCTAAGCTCATGATAAACACTTAAGAATTTGTGTTAGCACAGCAGTTATGTTCAGATCAATGAAACTCAGAGAAATCAGCAATGGAGTGAGCATTTATAGAAACGATATCTAAGACCTGAGATCTGAGAGGTTCTAAGATTAAAAGTCAGGGAGATGTGACAATAATAGCCAAGGATATGGAAAGGAGCTGTCCATGAAATCAGAGTAAAGCCAGGCAAGTGTGAAGTCCTTAAAGCCCAATGAAAGGCCAGGGACGTAGCTCAGCAGTGCAGTGGCTGCCTAGCAAGTGTGAGGCCCAGAGTTTGATTCCCAGTACCAGGGGAAAAAAAAAAAAAAAAAGCCAAATGAAGAAAGAATTTCAAGGAAAGAGCAATAGACAGTACCGAATGACTCTAATACATCATATGTGATGAGCAGACTGAGAGATGACATAAATGTGGGGACACTTAGATCTTGGTCATGGTGAACTTTATGAGAATGGAGTCAACAGAGCAGAAGAATTCCACAGGGAACAAAGTTGTAGACCTTAAGGATAGGCATCTCTGAGAAGAAGAGGCCTAAATGTGTGAATCAAATGACATAATATGTGAAAGCACTAAAAAAATTGTGAAAGCACTTTGCAAATATTTAGTATAATTGTTAGAAATGAGACCTGGTATTTAAAGATATGCCTTTCAAATTGTCAAGTCATCTAGACAATCATTCTCTTACTACACCCAAGTCAAAGAAGCCATCAAATTCTCAATAAAAGAGTGTTCAAAGACTTCTGACAGTAATAGGTGGAGTCTACTAAATTTCTCCCAACTTGGTTACACAATAAACCAAAGAAACACAGAACAAGGAAAAAGTCACACTAAAGGAAGTTATAATTTCACTTTTGAAAAAGAGTTCTTTGTTATTCCAGGATGAAGAAATATTCTTGGAAAATCTTCAAAATAATCAGTATATATTGTTTCATTACAGGATCAAGATATAAAAAGAGAAATTTCCAGTAAGAAAAGTGTCTTTACCCACTGCTCACAAGAATGAATAACCTGATGGTATCAAAGGATGTTTTAATTGTTCCAAATAAGCAGATGTCCTATTCATCTCAGGACACCATGATGACACCTTTGTTCCTGGAAATGTGAACACAAATGTAAATGTGCCCACCAGAGAACATCCATAGGCCTAAAGTTAAGTGTTCCAACCCAGGCTGCTTCTTTCCTTAGGAACTCAGGCTACAACCAGCTAGCCAGGCTCCCCAGCTCACACCGCTCAGAATAAAAGGTCTTGGAGATCACACCTGGAGCAAAAACGCTGCGTGGAGGTCCAGGTGGGGAGATGGGCACAGATTCGCTCTCACGGATGTACACATCAGTTTATTCATTCCCCAGATGTGACAGACAATGCATTCTAGGCCAGTAATGGCAAATCTTTGAGAGACTGAGTACCAAGACTGCACCCCAAAGCCCACTTATTCCTCACAAAGTGCCAACACTACAGTTAAACCCAGGTATCCAATGCTCAGCTTCTGGGACAATGCTAAATTGGCTCACATGCTGTCCCGAGAGGGTTCTGTGGGCCTGCTGTTGTATACATTCCCTGGGTTTGCCAATGCTGCTCTGGGTCAACACAGTATAAAGGAAACATAACACAAGCCTTATACATGACTGTAAAATTTCTAGTAGCCGTATTCAAAAAAATCAAGATCAATTAACATTTTTATATAACATAAGCTTGTAAAGTAAGCAATATTAAACATTACGAATTAGAATGTAAAATTATTCTACATTCTCTTTTAGCATCAGATCTTTGAAATCCAGTGTGCGCATTACCTACACAGATTTCAGTTGAGAAGTTTACTTTTCATGCGCCTAGTAGCCACTTAGGGCTAGTGATGACTGCTGAGGAGAGACCAGCTATGAGCATGGCGATTCCACAGGAACAAATAACCTGTCTTAACTGCAAGAAGGCTATTGTGGGGATAAAGAGGACTCAGACAGGCTGTTAGAATGGAGCCAAAGCCAGTCAGAGGCAACGTTATTATTTTTTTTTTTTTTTGTCTTTTTTTTTTTTTTTTTTTTTTTTTTTTTTTTTTTTTTTTTTTTTTTTTTTTTTTTTTTTTTTTTTTTTTTTTTTGTCTTTTTGAGACAGGGTCTCGCTATGCAGTTGATACTGGCCTTGAGCTCCCTTTTGTAGCCCAGGCTGGTCTCAAACTCACACCAATCCTCCTGCCTCAGCCTCCCGAGTGCTGGGATTACAGGCGTGAGCCACCACGCCCGGCTAAGAGGCAACGTTATTAGAATCCAAGAAAATAGCACTTAACAGAATGTGAGGAGATAACCATAAGCAAAGTACTTCAGGAAGTGAAGTCTTAGTTTCTCACCCAAGAGAGCAAGAATCAAAGACAGAGGCAGGGATATATAGAAAAGACAAAGGGATGGTATCTACAAAGCCCTGGGAATGAGAATATATGGCACGTTCTTCACATCACTCGTTATGTCACCAGACCACAGAATCTGAGGAGAATTAAGCCAGAGTCCACACTGCAGAGAAGGACCAATCCACACAGGCCTTTGTAAGCCACAGTGAACAGCCAGAGTTTAGCCACGTGAGTGATGAATGGTGCGCAGTGGTTCCTGATTGTCCATTCTCTCAGCCAAACAACTCAAAGCTTCTGTGCTTCAGTTAGAAGGCATGAGACACCGGTGCAAGGAAAGTAAAGAGCTTACAGTTTCCTTCCAGCTGGCAGCAGAGCAAAGAACCTCTGTTCACACAGGACCTTTCCAGGGCTCACCTGGCATGACGTGGGTGCACTTAAGCATGAAGGGAGGAAAATGCTGTAGCTGAACACCTCAGCTGGAAAGCAGTGATCTGAGCATAGCAGGAGGTGAAATGGCCCTGGGTAAACAAAAGAAAAAGAGTGGCTACCCAGAGGGCAGTACTGCTCACCTGCCTTAGCCCGGCTGGGAGAAAGTAAGACCCCATCTCTGGTGAGGAGGGAAAGGGCAAAGACCAGCAAGGCCGGCAGTCTTGTGGCAGAGGTATAGGACAGCCTTCCCCAGAATCCCAAGGAGGAAGAAGATGAATCTGGAATGTGAACACGTTTTCTGTGATCTGAAAATAACACTGTAAATGGATAAAAGTAGGCCTGACACGATGGCCCGTGCCTGTATTCCCAGCACTCAGGGAGCCCAAGCAAGAGGATTGCTTGGAGTTTGAGGCCAGCTTGGGCTACAAACTGAATTTGAAGCAGGCTAAACTATGCAGTTAAATTCCTTCTCAAAATTTCACAAAAGAAAAAGAAAAGAAAATGGACAAGACTTGAAGGTATGACACTTTATCCTGCAGTTTTCCACACTCTGGCTCATGGCAGGCCAAGAGTACCCAAGTCTGAGCTCAGCTCAGTCCTCCTATGAGGCAGGGAAAACTTAGTGATGTGGTTGTGATTTTTGCGTGAAACCCAGGGAGTGAGAACTGAGGGAGAGAGAAGCCAAGATTAAGGCCCATGCCTCTAGGTTCTTTGTCCACCAGAAAACAAATAGACAATAGGAACTAAGGGACTTGATAGAGCAAAAGTTGGAATCTCTGCTCAACTCCATCAACATCCTCCTAGTTGCACCACACTTGTGGCTTACCACCTCTGGGAATGAGTTTGTAACTCTGGTACCTCCCTTTTCAATGCAAATTTCTCTAGGTTAGCTCCAACCTTGAAATATCACCCATTAGCAGATTAAATAAGACACAGAAGAGGTTGATGATGAGGGTCCAGCGTAGGCTCTGAGAGAGCAGAAGGAGAACCAAAGGCCCACTTTATTCTCTTCATCCAGCTTCCTTGAGCCAGGCTCTGAGCTATATAAAGCAAACACTTATTGAGCACCTAATGTGTACCCAGCCATGTGCCCCAGTCTGTGAAAAAAAAAGAAGTGGAAGAAATGGCTCTATCTTCTCAGTGCTTACAATTATTGTAGGAAGTGTATTCATTTCCATTGCTGCTACAAAAAGTTACCACAAAATTAGTAGTTTAGAACAACACAGATTTACTATCTTATTGTTCTGAAGGTCAGAAGCTCAAAATAATCTCATAAGGTTAAAATCAGGATGTTGTAAAGACTGAGTTTTCCACTGAAATCTCAAAGGGAGTACCTTTCCTTATCTTTCCCAATCTAGACAGGGGCTTGTGACTCTGCCACCAGCATTAGTGCCAGTCAAGCCAGAGGGAACTTCATCACATCCTGTCATCCTTACACTGACTCCTTTGCTTCTCTTTCTACGCTTAAGGTCCTTTCTGTTCACACTGGATTCAAGAAGATAATCCAGGATCATTTCTCCATCTTAAAGTCAGGTGATAAGCAATCTTAATTCCATTTACAATCTTCATTTCTCTTTGTATGTCACAAAATACTCTCATCTTCCAGAAAGATAAGAACAGTCTCTCTCTCTCTCTCTCTCTCTCTCTCTCTCTCTCTCTCTCTCTCTCTCTCTCTCTCTCTCTCTCTCTCTCCATAACTCTGATCATCACAGAAACAAAATCAGGAAGCTGCTTAGGCAAATACAGGGACAGGGCTTGACCCCCCAGTACCATATGCCATGCCAGCCCTGACCAAGGGCCCACTGAGCTGGGGACTGAGTCCCAGCATGGTGATGCACGCCTGTAATTCCTGTGCTGGGGAGGCTGAAAGCAGGAAGATCACTAGGAGTCAGAGCTGCATAGTGAGATCCTATACCAGATACAAAAAATTTAAAAAAAAAAACCTAATTCTAACACAATGTGAGAGACATATGAGTCATAAAAAATGGTGCAGTTTATCTTGCTATGGCCACTAGAAGGACTTAGCAGGTCGATGTGCTATGTGTGGTGTAGTCTCTCTCCACTGTCCAGTGCTAAGCATTATGTTCTATAGAGGTGGCAGCAGAAGATGCAACAGGAGTGAGCTGAACTGTGACTGTGGGTGTCTTGGGAAGCCAGACTGCTGGGACTGAATGCTGAGAAAAGGTCACAGAGAGCTCAGACGCCACGCTCACCATAGTTCATTCTCCCTGAGCCTCAACCAGCACTGAGGGTGGACCTAAAAGCTGCATAAGATGATGCTATCAGGGACTACGGGGTTAAGGAGTGATGAGGCATGGAGAATGCTCTTTTCAGTGATGCCCTCAGAGGTAAATGGTGTGGGCAAGGGTGGTGGTCTGGACTGGGGAAAAGGGTAGGGCTCAGGCATCTTGTAGGCAGAACAGAAAGGGCAGGCTAGAGGTCTGGGAAAGAAGAGGGGCATAGGATGACAAGAAGGAGACAGGTCATTCAAGGAGCAAGACTCTGAAGCTGTGGAAATGCAGGCCGGCCTGGCCTAGTGTCAGTGTGGAGGTTTGGGAAGAAGCCTGGATAACACAACAAAGGACAGAGCACTGAGAATACCACCTCAGGGAACACTGCTCAGGATCTTGGAAGGAAGGAAAGCACTGAAGAAGGTGAAGGCAAATAACCCTGTGAGCAGATGTTCTGTAGCTTATGACCTCATTAAGGACTTTATCAGGAGGGTACAGTGTGATGACTTATCAACCATAATCCTTAACAGCTATCAAACTAATAAACCCAGTAGCTCACTGAGAACAAAGAGGCCTGAGAGGTTGTGGCAGGTGGGTCAGATTGTCAGCCTGGGGCTTTGCCAAGGAGCACAAATTCAAGTAAGCCAAAGTGGGCAAGTCAGGAGTATTGTTGTTCCCTAAGGGGCTTCCTGAGAGGACAATGAGGGGACCAAAGCCAGCTGCTTAGCGCTGCCCAAGCTCCCTGTAGGCCCTGAGCCCAAGGAGCTCAGTAGGGATCTTTCCCAGTTCCCCAAGAACTTTAGTTGCAGTTTTGAAACATCTCTTGCGCAACTCATATGCTCATATCTAGCGCAATGTCCTATGTATAACAGGCCAGCCACACCTGCTGTTTGCCAGGATAGAAGGCAGGGAGGGACAGGACCACTCACTTCCCAGCAGGGCTTTTCTCCACACAGAACTTCAGCATGCAAAAAGAAACCATACTGAGTTATCTCATTACAGAAAATGTTCTTAAATGGCAAAGCTAACATCTGGAGGTAGGAGTCGGGAGGGAGGGGACTCTTGGGGCTGAGAGGGTGTCTCAGTCTGGCGATGGTTATGGGAGGAGGCTTATAATGAATCAGGGGGGAAATTTATCAAGCTGCGCTCATGTTGGTGCACTTCCACTACAGTCTACTTTTAACAAATTGTATTACAGAAGAAGGCCCTGAATGCCTTTGTGGGGATCAGCAGAGTTAAGGTGGAAATAAGAAAGGACGCCCAGGGGACAATGGCTTGAGCCTCACATGGCCCACACGGGGTTTCACTCCAAGGGGAAAATCTAGCTGATCGATAAAAACCACAGACTGGACATCCTGCCCAGGCGTGGTCAGGTGAGAGGCACCCCTTGGAGAACGCTTCCTGCTTCTCGAAGGCATGAAGGACCCACGGTAGGGACCACGCTTTGTCCTTGTGAAGTTCAGCTTCGTGCATCAGCCTATCAGCCTGGCTAGGACTGCATGCTGATTTGGTCAAGCACAATATAGGTGCTATTCTGAAGCAACGTTCACGTGCATTGAAGATGTAAGGAGCGTGTACGAGTCCTCAGAAGGCATAGGCGTGCAGACTCCATGTGCTGCGAATGTGTAACCACCCCCCTGGAGGGGGTGCGGGGGGGCGGGGTTAGACCTCGATAGAGTGGGCAGGGAGGGAAGAGTAAGAGGATGAACTAGAAATTAACATGCATTTCACACAAGTACCAGCTTCCCACCAAAAATATGAACATTATGTACTGCAAACATGTACGAATAAAAAGATTTCCAATCAGGTTACTGGAAGTAAAGCAGATTATAGTCCATCATGTGAATGGACTTCATTAGATCAATTGAAAGCCTCAAAAGCAGAGCTCCCTCCCCACCCCCAAAAGAAAAAGAAGAGAAACGAAAATAATTTTCCTTTAGACTGCAACAACAAAATTTTGCCTGGCTTTTCAACCTTTACATTCAAGACTCTTAACATCAGTATTACCAGAATTTCCAGCTTGTCCTACAGATTTTGAATTTGTTAGTAGTGAAAATCATATAAGCCAATTCCTTTAAAATTATTAAATATAGGGATGGCCAGATAGCTCAGCAGATTAAAGTGCTTGCTTAGGCAAATGTAGGGGCTGGGGCTTTGATCCCCAGTCTGGCCTGCAGGCCCCACCCCAGGGGCTCTCTGATATGTTGTGTGGTAATGCACGCTGGTAATCCCAGCTGAATTGGGGGGCTGAAAAACAGGAGGCTCACTATAAGTCTGATCTCTGTAGTGAGACCCTGTGGATCCTGTACTAAATACATAATTAAAAAGATTAGATCCATATAGATGCTATAGATAGATATAGACATATAGATACATATAGGTACAGATATAGATGTAGATGTAGACATAGACATACACATAGGATATAGATATAGGTATAGATACATAGAGATGCAGTTCATGAACATAATTCTTTCTGTGATTCTGGTAACAAACCAAATTGGACAAGAACTAAATAAAATTCAACAGTTATGTTCAATATTGGCCTTATAAGATCTGCATCTATAAATTTAACTATATCTGTCTACATCTATACCTATATCTAATTATTTCTAGCTCCTCATTGGTTCCCTCTTTCTGGAGAACTTGAATGAAACAATTTCAAACGGACATCCTTCCCTGCACCAAAGTATCTTCCTCAGGCCTCCACTGGGAGCAGCCAAGGTGGGTCAGCGCTTCAGTTTTAGGACCAAAGCCTGAAGTCAAATACAGGGAGTTCTTCCTGGTCCTCATCTTGGACTGGGTAATTTATATTTGTAAGTCCACTGATAAGTTATTGGAATCCAGTCAGGTTAATTCCAGTCTAACCCTACCAGTGCAATCGATGGTGAGAATAAAGACAATAAGGCATATTTATAGTTATAGTCAAAGGGGCCTAGATCCAGACATGGTGATGGCTATCTGGAACAAGGCTGGGGCCAAATCCAGGTTTTATTAAGTCACCAAGGAGGAGTGACTTGAGGATGAATAACAGAGAATAGCAGGAGGTAGGCAAGTACTGTGAGCTACGATAGGTAGCAGGGTCATCAGAGAAACTTGGGCCCTGAAAACTACTACCAGTGCCTCAGCTAGACCACTACACATTGCTCACAGCCAAAGAAAAATTCCTAGCCAGTTCTGTACATAACAGAATAAGGAAATACAGTCAGGCTGAGTAAAAATGAAGACCATTGCTCTTCTTTCAAGGGGAGCTGCACAGGTGGTCCTCCACAGCCAGGAACGTCTCTTTGTATATAAAGAAATAGGAAACTCATTGTATTAATGGTTTAATGATGTTTCATGGTGAATATCTAGCCTATTTTCCACAACCATTCATCAGCGGATAGGCATCTCCTAGCATCTTTTGTTCTCACTTTGGCTGGCTGCCCAAATGCCCACAGGGTCACAGGCCAGCAGGTCCACTGTTCTCTAACGCTTACTACTCTTTGCTGAAAAATGACCAGCCCTCTCTCTCAGCCCACTCTCCCACAAAGGCTGGCTTCATGATGTCATTCTTAAGATCGAAATGCTGGCTTTGCCCTCTTCACCCTTCTTCCCTAGTGTCACTAGGCACAAGCTAACGCAGAAAAAGGAGAAGTACTAGGAGAAGGAAGTGTTGTTAGAAACCTACACATTTCCAGGCTTTCCTGCTAGGGATTCTTGCGTGACTTGTTTCACAGTTGCCAGAAACTCTGAATCAACAATCACGTTCGTGCAGGTGTATCCAAAGCTACCTAAACTCCCTGAGCCTGTTAGATAGAACACGGAGAGTGGACAAAACAAACAGAAATGGTTGCAAGCACTTTAATCTTCTGGATACACTGAAATAGTGTTCAAATGTTTTGTCTTCCACTGCACACAGAGGAGATTAAAAAACCATGATAAATGGTGTGCTCTCTGGGAGGGAATGCCATATATAGTGCAATACATAATTTCCTGCTTCTGGTACCACTCCGGATAATTGTCCTGGTAACATCAAAACAGGAGGGATATTAATTTAAGATTAAAGCACAATTATAACCTCTGTCATACTGTTAATTTCTCTTAAACATTCCTCTGAGTAATTCTACCTTTGCAAGATGGAATAATCACACAATTAAAAACTGCATTAAATAAATGAATAACTAATTAGTGAATAAAAGGAACTCTGAAAATACAATAGGCCATGCAATTTCTATAATTTTAACAACAGACCTTAGTCCTTCAGATCTCTGGAGAAATGTTTGGGTACACAGAGATAGCAGCTCGCTTTGGATTTCAGCCAGGATGGGCCACTTTCTTTGTTCATATACTGCCCAGGGCAGCTTTCCATACTGGAACTGCATGCAGCCAAGCTGTCTCACAGCCAGGTATAAGTCAGCAACTGAACATCCTTCTGCCTCTGCAACCTTAACACCATTGCTTCTTCATAAGCCCTGAAAATCTAGTTTCCTTTGTCCTACAGTCAGAAACTCTAACAAGATGACACAACTAGTGATTAGGAATTCCATCAGAAAATGCAAATTATTTTCCTTCAGGAAAGTAATCCTGTAAAGAGTGAAGGAAGATTGCTCATTGGCACACAGACGTGAACTCCCTTAATCCAACCGCTTTCCTCCCAACACCCCATGGAGCCAGCCTCTGTGGGAGAGTGGGCTGCAGGAGTGGCGAAGCCATTTTTCAGCAGAGAGTAATAGGAGTTAGAGAAGAATGGACCTGCCTGACTATGACCCAGTGCATTGGATATTTGGACAGCCTAGGAAGGTGACAACAGAAAACACCAGGAAGTGACCACCATCGCCTGATGAATGGATATAAAAAATGCATTCTATATTCACAATGGAATACTATTCAGTAATTAAATGGATGCAGTCGTCTCTTTTGTGACAACAGGATGAAACTGGAGATCATTGTTTAGCAAGGTGAGCCAGGTACAGATAGACAAGAACTGCATGAGTGGAATACATGAGAAAGGTTGTCTCATATAAATTGGGAGTGCAATGGTGATTACCAGAGGCCGGGGGAAGAGGGAGAGGAAAAGGCTGTGAAAACTGAGGGAAATGGCACAGTTGGAGGTTAGCATTTCTAGTATTGTAGGTAACAGCATAGAACAACTACATTTCTCTTTTTTTGTTGTTGTTTTTTTCTTTTTTTCTTCTGTATTTAGGACAGGGTCTAGAGGGTCCACAGGGTCTAGCTACCCAGACTCACAGTGACCCTCCTGTTTTCAGCCTCCTAAGTGCTAGCATCATAGACACTTGTCACTATGCCCAGTCGTAATCGCCATCTCAGTGCGCCCCACAGGTAGGGCCAGCATGGCAACCGGGAGTTCAACTGCTGCTGCTGCACACGGCCCTACGCAGGCACTTTAGTCCCCTGAGTTAGCAGGCCAACCCAACAACTACATTTCATATATGTTAAAAACTAGAAGAGAGAATTTTGAATGTGTTAGCCATAAAGAAAAAGTAAATGAGGAGGCAGATGTTATCCATATTTAAACTTCATACAAGTAGATGTGTCAACTACACCACTTGATACCTCATAAGTGTGCACAACTTTTATGTTTTTACCCATCAGCATGATAGCAAAGATAGCCTGTCAACTTGATTGGCTTGGGAGTCAAACAGAGAATAGAAAATACCTGGATATGCCTGGAAAGAGCACAGCGATGTGGCCATAGGCTCTATTTCTGGTTCTTCCCCCTTCTTTTCTGTGCCATGCCTCTGCCCTGCTCACTACGAACTAAGCAAGTGTCCTGCACCATGCCCCTCTGTCATGATACTCCTGCCTTGCAGCCAGGTAGGAGCGGACTGAATCCTCTAAACTTGTAAGCCAGGTTGTTGGAACCTGTGGGTCACTTTGTGTACTCCAGGGAGAAATGGGGGAGGAAGGAGGAAAAAGTAGACAAGAAGACAAGAGCTGTGCTAAGTGGTGGCCCACTGCCTGACTGGCAAGTCCTTCCCCACACCAGGAGAGGTGTTTATTTAGACCTTTGCAAAGTCAGTATCATATGATACGAGGTTGCCTAGTGACCAGCATATGGCATTAACCAGGTAGGATGCTTTTCTTAGGACTTACTCAGCTTGACTGCTGTAGACACTGGGACCTAGTCCTGCTCTCATACTCATACATTTGAAAAACCTCCAGCTTCAGTAGCTCTCAACATCAAATAAACCTCTCCCCTTGTAAGTTGTAGATATCCAGCATTTTGTCCAGCAATGGCAACACTGATTAATACACTTAGTCAAAATGCTTAATTCAATGAAGGAACCTAAATAAAGACTCCATAATAACTCCCCATTACACATACACAAGAGAGCTCAGACTGAGAATGAGCTGTAAGGATGAGGAAGGAAGGGGAACAATTCTCATTAAGGTTGCCTTCTGTGTGCCAAATGAAAGCCAATATGATTACTTGCATCTTACAGTTGAGGAAATTAAGACTCGAAAAACATTAATAACTCAAGACCACACAATAATGTGGTAAACGCAAAAGAAAAATATCAAAATAATTGTCCTCTGGTCCCCAAGTTCATATTCTTTCAACCGCATCTCATTTCCTCTCAGCGATCATGAGTCAGATATGATTGTGCCCAGTTGGCAGATGAGAAAGTATTAGCCAGAGATTAAAGAGGCATAAGGTGCCAGTAGTTTGGAGTATAAAAACATCGGGCATCTTGAAGTTGGGAACCGCCTGACCCTTTGTATTGGCACTGTGGGAGACCAGGCTGAAGTGCCAGAGTGAGGTTGTCAAAACCAGGAAAAGTCACACAGGCAGCTGGCCCACAGACAAAAGAGTCATGCTTAGTTGGTTACCTCCAGGCAATAGCAAGACATTCTAACCTTGAGCTAAGTAAAGCCTGAGTAAGCACTTAAGCCACACCCGAAAGCACTGCTGGCACTTCAAATCAGCTTGTTCTAACGGGCACTGATAAGGGCTGCAATTAACAGTGCTGTTATCGGGGGCAAATTCAAATTACCAGCAGAAAGCACTGCCGTTATTAAAATCATCACATAAGTCTGGAAGAGGATTAAGAGATAACTCACCTCAGCAGGTTCCTGGAAAGGAGATTGCTGGGTTTATGAAAATGCTTGGGATTTGCACCGAAGGAAGGTTCCCATGGGGCTGCGAGCGGGAATCAAAGAGCCCCCGTTCTGTGGAACATCTTGTGGAAGGTCTGCCAGGCCATCCACCTGCTGGAAGCCAGGCCAAGAGTCTCCAGTGTCACCCTACCACTGCACAGGAGCCTCAGCGCTGCCCTGCCGCCTCCTTTGCTCCATCTGGTTCTTACAGTTCCACCCTCTTTCCCACATCCGCTGTCCCTAAGACACCCTTTTCCCCTGAAGACAGCACCTGCTGAGGGCAGCTGCTGGGGCTAAGGGAAGGGTCCCAGCAGGACTCCTGCTTTGTCCATCAATCCCTAGTTCCCCTTGTCCCTTCCTAGACCTATCTTCCCTGTCCCTTCCTCTGTCCACCTCATCTACCCTGTCTCTTCTCTTTCTAGAGCTAACCTGATAAGCTCAGTCTCTCCTACTCCTCGTTTTCACCACTTGGGCATTGCAGAGGGTAGGGGCAAAGCCAGACCCTGCCCATGAGTTAATTTCTACTACATCCAGGTACATGAGTACCAGTAATATAGCACGGACAAAAAAGCATAGCCTTGGTCTTTCTGATACCCCCATGTTGTAAGTGCCTTGGAAATATGGTCCACGTTGCATTCATCTACTGATTAATTCATTGTCTAGAAAGGAACTTAATATAGTAGTTGAACATCAACACTAAAGCTAAGAGGTGTGTAATTCTAGTTTTTAGACATGTTTAAAAATTATTTTGAAGTGCTTTTGTACTAATGGCCAGTAAAGAATTAATAGGGTTTCTGTTTTGGATAATATATTTTCATCTTCACAAAAATTCATAATACCATAACACTCACTAACTAAACTTACTCCTTATAAAACCTTCTTGGTTAGGAGTTCAGCTCCTAGAATCTAAAAAGACAGGTACTGTATTTGAGGTTTGGTTTTTTTGTTTTGTTTTGTTTTGTTTTTGTTTTTTGTTTTTTTTGGTACTGAGGATTGAACTCAAGACCTCGTACTTGTCAGGCAAGTGCTTTTTCTACTGAGCTATCTTCCCAACGCCAACAGGTACTATATTTGAAGAAGTCTCTTCAATACCTCTATTTTAACAGCTTTTTACTCTAGAAAATAGTGTAAAAAGAAGGGCTTTTGTCCTACTTAGACTCACTACATGATGGTTAGGGAAGTAAAGTGTATCACATGTCTGAGGGACCGATAAAACTTATAGGTCAAAGTCAAATTTAAACTCACAGTTTTTTAATTAAATTTAAATTTATCATTTCATCTGGAAAAGTAAAAGACAAAAGCAAAAAAAAAAAAAATCAGATACAATGACAGAAATGTTAATATACAACAATACATACATTCCAGATTTTCAGAACAAAAATAGCTGATTAACAATGGCTGACATGGGTCTGGGGAGATAGCTCAGTGGCACAAATGCCTGCCTGGCAAGTGCAAGGTCCTGAGTTCGATCCAAAAAAATAAAATAAAAATAAAAATACCTCTACAAAAGCTTTGTTTAAAACAGTGGATGACATATTACCTATTTATACCATCAAAACTGCTGCTCAGATTAACAGATATAGTTATGTAAGATTGGACATATAATTGTATATTGCTGCTTGTTTCCCAGAAACCTTAAATTTTTGTGCTTGTCCTTCTTGTTATTTTTTCTTTTTTTAAATTTATTTTGAAGAGAGTATAGTAATAATTGATATGACATTAGAAAGGGTACACAGCTAGAAAACCAAGCTGACAAGCCAAGGGTGGAAGCATGGGCCTGGACTCCCAAATACACAAATGGCTGAAGTCAAGGCTCACTTGAGTCCAAGAGTTCTGGGCTGCAGTGTGCTATGCTAGTCGGGTGTCTGCACTAAGTTCAGCATCAATATGGTGACCTCCTGAGATGGGCAACCACCAGGGTCCGTAAGGAGTGGTGAACTGGCCGAGGTCAGAAATGGAGCAGGTTTGGGAGCCTAGGAGACAGCTCAGTGGAATAATTACCTGCCTGGAAAAGTCAAGGTCCTGAATTCAATCCCTGGCAACACACACACACACACACACATACACACACGCAGCAGGTCAAAACTGCTACGCTATTCATAGATGTTTTTTACACTTAACATCATTTTACAAAATTTGAATTTTACAAAGTATGTATTTCAGTCAGCCACAGGCCTCACCATTCTCTCTTAGGTCACATCTAGTCCTAATCAACAGACACATTCCTTGCCTACTCCTAAATCCAGACGTTTTGTGAGTTTTATTCCAGAATAATATACAACAATTTAAAAGTAATTCCATGCCTGTGATAATGAGCACCAGCTAAACAGAGGAATACTGTCACCCCCATTTTGTAATTGAGCATTATGAACCTCATGAAAGAGATGAATGATTTTCCTTCATTGATTTCTGCTGTCAATCAGTTTAGTGGTTTTCAGATCCGGGTCAATGGAAATCACCAGTGACTGCCTTTGAAACAATGATGGCCGGGTGTGGTGGCGCACGCCTGTAATCCCAGCACTTGGGAGGCTGAGGCAGGAGGATCGGTGCAAGTTCGAGACCAGCCTGGGCTACAAAAGTGAGCTCAAGGCCAGCCTCAACTGCATACTGAGACCCTGTCTCAAAAAGACAAAAAAAAAAAAAAAAAAAAAGAAACAGTGATGGCTACCAGGGCCCTGTCTCCTGTAGAGGTCATTAACCTGGTCTCCACTCATCCCTTGAGGTCCCAGAAGTAGGGCCTCAAAAATTCTATCACCCCTTACAGTGACATACAGTGCTGTGTAGGTGTGAGTGCCTATGCATGTTGGAGTAACTGCCTGTAGCTTCAGCAGCTGGTCACAGAATATGCAACAGCAGTGTGAAATGACCACCAGGTTGGCTGCTGTTTCTCATAGGTCTCTCTCCTATTCACAATGGGCAAAACCTGACAGTGTCCAAGAAGGCTATGAGGGGTCTTTAGCTAAGTAAGTAAGAGTCTGTGCTTAAAAGTAACCTCCTACCTCCTGCATCCTCCTGGGAAAGAGAAAGTTCTCATGGGGTCTTGTAACAGGCCATGCTGAAAGTGAGCCTAGGCCTTTTTCGAAATATCTGCCATATACACCAACATAAAACATTGTCCATGGACAGAGGAAGGCAGATGCAGTATCTTGGCAAAATCTATCAAAATCAACAAAAGGCAAGGCACTGAAAGTTTCCTAAAGATAGTATGAGGGGCACCTGGAAGGCAAAAATAACTACATAATACAGCAGACATCAGCAAGACAATCACATGGGTCCTTCCCTTCCTGGAACTGACTCCTATCTTACCCAGTTCCTCATATCCAATCTGCATGGCCCAACAGCCTTTCCTCAGTTCATCAACAGTGACACCAAAGGAACATAAGTCTGCTCCTACTAAAGTCTTTAAAGACAGGTGGAACTCAATAATGTCTTCCATAATTTCTCTGTGGGCTTTGTGCTTTATGGACGTGAAACACCAAGTTAAAGAAACTATTCAAAGGGAAGCAAAAACTGGGATGATGGAAAGGAGAAGAGAAAGAAAGAGAGAGAGAGAGAGAGAGAGGAAGGAAGGAAGGAAGAGAGAGAGAGAGAAAAAGAGAAAAAAGAGGAATATAGAGACATATGCATATAGAAGATAGCTGAGATAATTGTATTGCTGATTTCTAGTGGTCTACGGAAAGGAACAGTTAATTTGTTTTCTATTTAATTTTTTTAAGAATTTATTTATTTATTTTTTTTATTTTTTTTTTCTTGTTTCAGAACCTTTGTTTGTTTATTCACTCATTTTTTTGGCCGGCTCAGCCCACCCCAAGGGCAGGGCTGGCGCAGCATGTGGTGCCAGGGATCAAACCGCAGTCCCTGAAGCCGCCCAAGCTTTCCCAAGCAGGCGCTTTAGACCACTGAGCCATCCCGCCGGGCCCTCTATTTAATTTTTGACCAATTTATATCTGGTGATCTGAACAACTAATTTGAAGACAATTATACGCAGCATAACTACCACTGTTTAATTCTTTTCATCTTGTTTAATGAAATTCTGTAGTGTTTCTAACGTCTTTTATTCTCTTTAAAAAATAACGTCAGAAAAGAACCTCTGCTTGTCCAATTTCTAACATCAATTCGCCAGAGTGGGAAAGAGATGCCTGTGTTACCTTTGAGAAAGTATCTGATGAACATGAAAAGGAGAAGCCAATACAGAAGGCCAGGACTTAGGTTATCTTAGGTATTAGACTTCTTACAAGTTTGCATTTGAATAAGAATTCCTTGTCTTTTATTTTATTTTTTATTTTTTAAAGAATTTATTTTACTTTATTTTTTTCTTGTTTCAGAGCTTTTGTTTGTTTGTTTATTTATTTTTATGGCCAGCTGAGGGCAAGGCTGACGCAGCATGTGGTGCCAGGGATCGAACCGCGGTCCCTGCAGCTGCCCAAGCTTTCTAAGCAGGCACTTTAGACCACTGAGCCATCCTGCCGGGCCCCCTTAAGTGGGAAAAGGTGGTTAAAGCCATCAGTTTAAATATTTCTAAGTTGAGACATTTTAGTATTTAAATACATAAAGTTAACGTGATTCCTGGCTTTATGCAGTAGCAGTACCATAACCTGTGAGATTTATCTGAGGAACAATTTTAACTAATTTCAAAGATTTTATGATTTCAAAGCTTAGATCTCAAATACATACCCATCCGCAACTCTGGCCAAAGTTTCTTGGTGCTCAAGACACACATCCTGGAAGCCCTAATTTCAGGATTCCACACAACTGACTGACCAACCCCACCCACCCCTGCAGCAGCATTCCAGAAGCCCTAGTATTCACTTTTCTCTTGAGGGCATCATTAGCCATCTACCAGCTCAACCGAGAACCTCAGGGTCTTCTTGAACTCTTCTCTTCCTTGGCACACATATTCATTCATTAACCAATCCCATGGTTCTTCCTCTAAGACATGTCTGGTACTGACTCTTTTCCCCAGCTCTCTGGCCACCTGCCTGGACGCCCATCACTGCCTTTGCTCTTGACCCTGGAGAAGCTTTCTCAGTGATTTCCTGCTTCCACTCAGTCTCCTTTCCCATCTCCTTCCCCAGCAGCCAGAAGAGTGCTATTAAATTATAGAAGGAATGTCCTACGGGCAGAAGCAATAGGTTTCATTAGGGCCTACCATCTGCCCCTTTACTTCTTCACCATCACCTCTTCACTGTTATCTCCCACCCAATGCTGATTCTTTTCCCTTCTTTCCACTACCTATATTTTTCCATTGAGTCATTCAGCAAATACTTACTTGACACCTAGTATAAGACAGTTAAGATCACAGGTAAGTCTTGAGAAGACAGTGAAGAGCAAAACAAGTTTTTAAATGAAACAAGATGAAACAAACTTGGCCTGTAGAGCTTACCTTCTAGTTTATAGAACTAGAGGAATTTACTTATTAACTGTACTTTTTGATAAGCTGTAAGCTCTTTAGCCATAGGAACCCTGTCATGTCTGATTATAACCACAGTGTAAATTTGATGCCCAACAAATATTTATTTATTGAATAAGTAAAAGTGAGCTTGAGTGCAGACTCGCTGTTCAGAATGGATGTCTGCTTACACTTCTCCCTGGAAGGCAATCCAAGGGGATGAGATATCCCGCTGGTGCTTCACCATGCCCTGGGAGATCAGGGACACAGCTGGTCCGCCCCTAAGCCCACTTCTGCCAGTAGACAAACAGCTGGCTGAAGAGTAAAGTCGACTTATCCAAACCAAGGGACTTGCTCTATCCCTCTGCCTTCTAGGAATCCGAGTAGAATCTCCCACCTCAGATATCTGGATGTCTGGATGTGCATCACAATACTTCATTCCATCTGCAACAACTCTTTTATTTTATTTACTATTTTCTTTTTTTTTTGGGGGGGGGGGACCGGGGTTCAAACTCACGACCTTGCACTCGCCCAGCAGGCACTTGTGCCTCGGAGCTATCTCCCCAGCTCCCTATTTACTATTTTCTTAATTGATGCACTTAGTACAGAGTCTACAGGGTCTCACTACATAGATCGGACTCATAGCAATCCTCCCGTTTTCAACCTCCCAAAGGCTGTGATTACAGGCGTGCACCACCACACCCAGTCTCAGCAGCCCCCAGGAGTGGGGCCGGAATGGCACGCCGGGGATCAAACCCTAGTCCCCGCATCTGCCCAAGCAGGTGCTTTAATCCACTAAGTTATCCGGCCGGCCCTCATCCTCACTGACTCTTGAGGTGGTAAGAGTAGAGGGCCATGTCCCCTCTGGCCTGGACAGTTCTACTTTTCCCTTTCGATGTCTTCATGAAATGAGCTAATTAAGTTGATTGCTATTTCCATCATCAGATCCCCACTAGCACCACCCCGTTCAGCCATTTCATACCGTAGGTTGGAAGACAACCCTTCCAGGTTCCCATTAATGAGTGGAGATCCCTATTGACTGAGTGGGTTAAAGATGCTAACTTTGAAAGTACTATTCAGTACCTTCCTCAGCTAGAGCTTAAAACACTTCATAGGCAACATCTAATTTAGCTCCACTAAGTACCTAAGAGGGAAAAAAATATATCCTTTTAACAGCAGCAGAAATAAAACAAAACAAAAAAAACCAGATAATCAGCATTTTCTGTCCTAAACTACTCTGGGAAAATACAGAATTGGGGACAGAAAACAGAAATCTAATGATCCCTCCTACTGAGATGGGACAAGATGTCAAAGAAACCCCATGTCATGTAGCTCTTATGAGTCTTCCTTCTCTCTGTCCTTGGGAAGTGCCAGCGTGCTTCCTTTGTGATGTAACAAGCTTTCATACTGAAAGATTCTTTTTCATCTCCCTGGGAAGTTGAGATACATGGAAACTATGTTTTGAAACACATATATTGACAACCAATTACACAGCTCTCCCTCATGGAGTGGCTCCTTTGTTGGGTCACTCCCCAGTCTCAGCTATGATCTCCTCAGAGCTGCTGCACTTTTCCTGACTACCTTTCTTCTCTTCTCTCCCTCGCTCTTGGGCTTCTCAGCAGCTTGCTTTTCCTCAAGGAGCAATAACTGAGCATTGGAGGAGGTAGAAGGGGAGAGAGTACTAAGAAGTTGTCAAGGACAGGTGCTTCAGGAAAATACCCCAAAAAGGGGACTGTGGAGACACCCATTCCATACCTCCAGCTAGTGACATCTCTTCTCCATTGCCCTTCAGGAGAGCCTGCCCTCTCTGGACACCATGGTCTAGTGCAGCAGGTTGAACAACTCATCCCAGTGTGGTCACAGCCTCAGGAGTTCAGTGTGATGGCGCAGTCGCAGCCTGTGGAAACACAAGGAATGGACTTCCCTGTGGACTTCAGGAATATACCAGCTCCCTAAATCTATAGCAAAATTAGCCAAAATATACACAGAAACATTGTTGAGTCACTTTTTATGTGAATTTTATAAGTCTATATCTTTCAAAACCACTGAAAATTATCTGTGTGAACTGTCTTACCAGAAAACTGAAGATGGGAAAAATAAGCTGGTTCTTTTACCTGATATTAACAGCTGGCATGCATGGGCGTCTTCTCAGGTGCTAGGAATTGCGCTAAGCGCTCTCCATTTACAGAGTCATTTAACCTTTATAGCAACCTCATAGAGAAGAATTATTCCTCAGCCCACTTTACAAATGCTGAAATGGAAGTACTGAGAATCAGAGCAAGTACAAAACAGGCCTGGATCTGGAACACGGAAGCCTGCCTGTGCAGCCTCTGCTCTCAGTCACAGCATTGGGCCTGTGGCTGTCTAGTGCCCACCCCACCACTGCACCTCCACACCTCCTGGTGGCACCACTGAACAATGCGTGTCCAGCTGCAAGACCAAAGCCTTGCATGAGGAGAGACAAAGGTTTGGGCAAATCATTTCCCAGAAGCTATACTTTGGGAATGATCCAGTATAAGCAAGCACCATGTAAGCATTGCAAGGCTGTTTAAAAATGTGAATTAGAATGACAACTATGTTCTACATTTTGCCTGGTAAAGTTTAATTTTTTTAAAAATCCCCAGTTCTGGGCCAGCCAAATAGCCCAGCAGATTAAAGTTCCTGCAAACAGGCTCAAGGGCTGGGGGTTCAATCCCCAGGCCTACCCTGCTGGCCCTACCTACCCCCAGGGTGCTCTGAAATGGCAACTGAGACTGGGTGTGGTGGCGCAAGCCTGTAATCCCAGCTCTTAGGAGGCTGTAAACAGGCAGATCACTATGAGTTCAATCTAATAGTGAGACCCTGAACATTCTGTAGACCCTTCCCTAGAAATACAAAAAATACCCACTGCTGCAATATCTGTTCCACTTGAGCGGATCTCTTTTTTGTTTTGTTTGCTCTTGACCACATTTTATGTTACCAGTAACTCCTGGCAAAGTTAATTTAAATGTATCATTTCTGACAACCCTGGTTAGAGGTACTGGAAACATAAAACTCCCACAACTAGAACATCTGGCTTCACAGCAGCACAGATGGGCGTGCCGTATATTTAATGGGTTTTGCTTTTTTCCAGGGCTTTGCACCCAGTGGGTGCTCAAATATTTTGTCAGTGTCAATGCTGACTTTGTAAGAGGTTGCATTTCTCCTAATGTTATTACAATTAGCTCCCAATTCAAAATGCCCAAATGACTAAATACAAGGATTCAG